>ML812443.1:76915-92025 GCA_009831015.1 Picea engelmannii
AAGTCTCAAAGATTCTACAGTCTTGAAAGAGTATGAAGATGTGTTTAAGGAGTTGCCAGGTTTCCCACCAAGGAGGGATATATATTTCTCAATTGACTTAATTCCTGGAGTTTCCCTAGTATCTTAGACTCCATACAGAATGAGAACACCACAGCTAAAAGAGTTGCAAATAAAACTCGAATAATTGTTAAAGAAGGGATACATATGCCAAAGTGTTTCTCCTTGGGGTGCCCGAGTTATTTTTGTCAAGAAGAAAGACATAATGTTGAGGTTATGTATTGATTTCAGACAGTTAAACAAGGTTATAGTAAAGAATAAACATACTTTGCAAAGATTCGATGATCTACTTGATCAGAGGAAGGGAGAACATATATTCTCCAATATTGAATTGAGGTCAGGCTATAATTAAGTCAAGATCAAAGAAGAAGACACTAGCAAAATAACCATTAGGACAAGGTGTGGAAACTATGAATTTGTGGTCGTGCCTTTTGTAATGACAAATGGTCCGGCTACATTTATGTGTCTGATGAATCGGATGTTCAGATATTTCCTGGATAACATTTGTAATTGTATTCTTGGATGAT
Source organism: Picea engelmannii (assembly GCA_009831015.1). Taxonomy (NCBI): domain Eukaryota; kingdom Viridiplantae; phylum Streptophyta; class Pinopsida; order Pinales; family Pinaceae; genus Picea; species Picea engelmannii. The sequence continues at coordinate 77,500 of ML812443.1, forward strand.
ATTCTTATCTATTCCAAGAAAGAAGAAGAGAATGTGAAATATTTGAGGATGGTGCTACAGGTGTTAATATAATACCAATTGTATGCCAAATTGAGTAAATTCCCCTTCTATCAATATCAAATCCATTATTTGGGTCATATTGTTTCAGAAGAGGGAATAACCATGGATCCAAAAAACATTGAAGCAATCAAGAGTTGGTCAGTTCCAACAAAAATTTTGGAGGTTAGTTCATTTATGGGTATAGATGGTTATTACCAGAGATTCATTGCAAGATTCTTCAAAATTGTGTGCCCAATAACATATTTTCAAAAGAAAGGGATAAATTTTGAATGGAGTGTCGAGTGTGAATAAACATTTTGGTGTTTAAGGGATTTTTTAACTAGCGCATCTATTTTGAAAGTTGCATATCCATATGAGGATTTTGTTTTGTTCACAGATGAATGCAAGGAAGGGATCAGTTGAGTCCTTATGAAAAATGAACATGTAATTTGTTATGAGTCTAGAAAATTGAAGGAACATGAAATAAATTATGCCACACATGACTTAGAGTTAGCAACTATAGTACATGCCTTAAGGATGTGGAGGCATTACACCATGGGCATAAAATTTGAATTAAGGACAAATCATAGTGGTTTGAAATATATGTTTCAACACCCAACACTAAATGCTAGACAAAATAGATGGTTGGAATTTCTTAGTGAATATAAATTTGATATCAAGAACACAAAGGGAAAAGAGAACAAGGTGGTTGATCTACTCAATAGAAGGGTGCATCAAATGTATGCCACAACCATTAGTATGTATAGGACACATTTAAAAGATAGAATTCTAGAGGTTGTAACTGTAGATCAACATTATGTGCAAGTTAAATAAATATTACAACATAAATATAAGGATTACAAGATGGAAGATGATGGAATTCTCTTATTTTGGAACAGAGTTTATGTTCCCAATTCTAGGGAAATGATAAATTTAATCTCAAATGAGATGCATAATGTGCCATACGCTGTACACAAAGGATATCAGAAAACAATTACAGCTTTAAGAGACAAATATTTTTGGCCTGGTATGAGGAAAGGTGTCGTTGATTATTTGGCTAGATGCATGGAATGTGGGAAGCTAAAGGATGGGAACAAACATACAATAGGATTTATGTAGCCATTTCCCATTCCTAAATGGAAATGGGAAGTTGTTACTGTTGATTTCATTACTAAATTTTCAAGGACAACCAGACAACATGATTCCATTATGGAAGTCACGGTGGACAAAATAACAAAGGTTGCACATTTCATTTCAGTAAAAGTAACTCATAAGGAAGCTGATCCAGATTATTTTCAGCACGAAATGAGAGCGGGGATATAACATATAAATATATAGATATATTGAAAGAGAAACAATAATATAACAAATATATATCAGAAATATAACCAGAGGCAAAGATATACAATAATACACGATTTCTATTAATGAAATAAATGTACAGAAATTGTAAAAATACAGAGAGTGAAAGACCTGCTAGAATGGTGGCAGCTTATCTCTGAGAAGAGATGTGAAGGCTACTTGCATTCGCAAGAAGATGATCGCAATGAGGCTCTGAAGGAATTTTTACAATAAATTGAAATTCGAGAAACCCTAGACATCCAAAAACCTAACCCTAGGAGATGAAGCACCAAAAGTCATGAGGGCCCTGTTTGGGTAAGTTAGTACATCAACTTCCTGGGGTCGTAACTTTTGCACACGATCTTCGTTTTAGGCGTATGATATCCTGTTGGAAAGGTATCATCGAGGAGATTAATTTTGGGGGATCAATTGTGCCTTCAATTATAATTGAGAATCTTGATCTCGAAAAACATTCATTTAGGCCCTCAAAATAGCCCCAGAAGTTAAAACTGCCAAAAATAGTAAATTGCCAAAATTGCCTGAAAACTGTTTTGAGCTAGTTGGAAAAGGTGGTTGGCCACCGATATCCACCTGGATCAGAAGCCAACATTTCATAAATTCACATGAGAGAAATTTCTAGGCTACATGGTGTTCTTAAGGCAACAGTGTCAGATCGAGATCCCAAGTTCACTTCTAGTTTTTGGAGGGGGTTGTTTAAAGGATTTTGGACAAATTTAAATTTCAGTACAACATATAACCCAGAGTCAGATGGGAAGACAAAAAGAATTAATTGAAGATATGTTGAGAATCTATGTAATGGACACATCTTCTAAGTGGGAGAACTATATCCATTTAGTTGAGTTTGCATAGAACAATGGGTATCGAGAATCATTGAAGATGAGACTATTTGAAGCCTTGTATGGAAGAAAATGCAACACACCAGTAAGTTGGGATAACCCAACAGACAGAGCTGTGATTGGGCCATAGTTTTTAAACTAAATGGAAGAACAGATGATAAAAATCATGCAAAATTAAAAAGTTTCACAAGTTTAGCAGAAGAGCTATGATGATAGAAATAGAACAAATAGATAATTCAAAGTGGGAGAACATGTGTTTTTAAAATTCAAAGCCAAGAGAAGCTTGCTGAAATTAGGAAGTTTCCCAAAGTTGGTAGTGAGATATCGTGGGCCATTTGAGGTCTTAGAAAGTATAACACCAATTGCATACATGCTAGTATTACTTGCATCCATGAGAATTCATAATGTGTTCCATGTGTAATTATTAAAAAAGTATGTACTTGATCCTAATCATGTGATTGATTGGAATGTGATCCAAGTGGAACACAAAAGGGATTTCTGGGTGGCCCAATGCACATCCTGGACCAGAAATTCAAAGTGCTTAGKAACAAATCCATTTTCTTGGTAAAGGTTTAATGGACCCGTTACGGTCCTAAAGATGCTACATGGTAGCAYGAAGAAGCCACGCRGGAGGCATACCTGCAAATTTTTGAAAATCTTGAAGAAAATTGAATACACATTTGTACATAAGTGAATGATGACTCCATTTTGGCATCCRAWGTTCTTGGAGATACAACCCTRAAATTTCATGTCCAACCAATGTGTGGGTTGAGGGGAAAGGGATTTGTTGGTAAAAATGGTTGCATGAGTCATTAAGTTGTGGAATTATCAAGTATTTTGATCTAATGTTTTTATATATGTCAAGGTGTAGATTGTATGGTTACATGCACTCAGGATAGTGCAGTTTGTAGGGGGAGGGAAATGTAACATCGTTATTTTCAAACCATGAACTAGTGATAAATATATTGTATATGTCAGATATGAATGAAAGTGAAGTGATGTATATTGTAATTATATCATATGGATGATCTCCAAAGCGATGTAAAATACACATGATGTAAATAGAATATAATGAATAACATGTATTGCCAGCTGCAAATGGACACAAACAGAGATTTGGGGGATAAGTATCCATAAGAGAGGGTAGGGGTCCAAAGGGGGGGGGGTAGTTACCCATATCTATTAAACTTTCCATTAGTTGTTGAATGTTGTAGAGACTAATCATTGAATTCATGTAAGAAGGTTGGTGTGAGAGTCACCTCCCACAGTTATTGAGAGCATGGGGGATGAGTACAATCACATTGGGGAAGAGTGAAAGTCAAGTAAGAAAGCGAAAGATGAAATTCATATGGGTAGGATACCGAATTTCACACATTCACGTTTTTTCATAGAGAGTTGTTTTTACATCGATTTTTTTGGAGATTAATGGAGTTTTGAGTGTGGAAGTTTGAAGGAAGTTTTTGTGGACATGTTTGTATTGGAAAAAGTGGTATAATGTTTTCATTGATGTCAACCATGGAAATGGATTACAATAGAACATAATGGCTAAAGAACATTAATCGAATCTCAAAAGAGATGGCGCATTTGAAATAACACAGGAGCAAGAGTTCTGTGAGTGAAGAAATACTTTTGTAAAGGATCAAGTTACAAGAGTCGTTCATTATTAGTTTGGGGTAATCTAGGATTGTCATATTGAGGTGGAACTAGAGGATGGGAGAAATTAAATGGAAACCATCGGGTCAGGAAGGATCTTTGGGTGAGCTCTCAATCATTGGATCAAGAAGCAGATAAATAACTTGGACACTTTTCCACTTCGACGATTACTGGAGATAAGGAAGAATCCATGAAAGCCCTGAAGTAATGAACTCCCATAGACTATCAGATCAAAAGAAGAGCAGGAAGTCCCATAATAAACAAAGGACATATCTCAGGAAAAGGGAAGATCTAAGGTGGTAGATATATTTTGTGCTTTGGTGATAAATGGATGTAGAAAGGATCCATAATATCCTAGATTACCGAAATCACCAAAATCCTACTAGCCATTTGATCAAGAATGAGCTTCGGATAATGAATATTCCCCTGGACCGTTTTATCGTGAGAGGGGAGGAATAATCAACCCGAAGTTGACCACTCCCTGATTACAAGGATCCCTAAACAATAAATATCCCGAAGCCATGAAGTACCGAAGACATGAAGTTCAAAGCCATGATCTAGGAGGGAGACTTGTGGCATAAGACAAATATGACACATGGCCCAATTAGCTGGTGTAAAGTGTGAAGATATAGTTGGAACATTAGGTATACGAAATTCATAAATCAAGGTGACATGTGGCATCCAATCAGCTAGTTCCACGTCAACGGTGAAATGATGAAAACCCCCACCCCTCCTTGGGGTTTGCACGACCTCTCAGTCTAGGATCGTTCTTCTAAGGAGTTGAATCAACTCTCAGATGCATGTTGGATCCCCTCCAATATAAAAAATATCCTTTAAAATATTATTAGGTGTAGGTTCATAAAAATACGAACCCCATGGGATACCTTGATAAGCCCCTTTATACTTAAAATCCAATTTCGGGCACTAGCCCCTTAACTTCGACCAAAATATTTTATAACCACGGGTTGGAACCAGTTGCTCAACCAAATGGTTCTCATCCAGATATTTAGGGCTCTAAAACTACATTTCTTTGGGCTTAGAAAGTTCTGACCTCAATACACGTCGATTCTCTCGAGCGTCGAAGCGACGAATTCCCGGAGGGGTCCCAGATCAATGGTCCGCACTTCTCCAACAACCAATGGCTATGATCTACTTCATAATTACGAGCTTCAGGACTTCTCATTGTCTATCACCACCAAATCATCGAACATCAAATGGGTGAAGGGCTGGGGTCTACGGTCCATGTGTCCCCATCAATGTACAACCTGTATTTACTTTGGGCTTTGGGACTTCTGGGAATTTCACATTAAAGAACTTTTTACCCACTATCATTAGGATTTATGAACTTTCAAACCATGATATCTTACAGATCACATTCAATTGCGCGTAGATCTGACGGTTGGGATCTGATCTTCTCTGATAGTTCTTTCTTCTCTTTCCTAGGATTGATCCGACGACCCAGATCTATGATCCATGACTTATCCAATGGCTCGTAATCCCCCCAGTGATATACAATGTAGATTCCCTTAGAGACTTTGGAAGTTTTACATCCACAAAAAATGCTTGAAAACCTCTGAAGTAGAGAAGTCTGAAGGACTTTGAGGGTTTAAATTTCGCGCTCCTTACCTTGATCCAACAATGGTGATACATTTTGTCTTCTCCCAGATAGATCTCATCTGTCCTTCTTCAAACAAAGAGATTTCTCCTCTTTGATCTCTTTCGCTTAGATGGATTGAACTTGGGGACACTCCTTGCACTTTTCTCCTAAACTTGGAACATATAATAAGTTCCCCTGCACACTCTTGCACTTCCTCTCCTCATATATTTGTCCAGTCAAAGGAATCAGACCTTCTAGCAACACACCTTGCACTATTTCTCCTGAGCTTGAAGTTCTTCAACTTCATAGGGTCTCGGCCCTTTATTCCTTCATATTACTTCTTGTGCCCTCTTGGCACTTACTCTTCCTATTGAGATTTCAAACACTCTCTAAGTGTGCTACCAACACCCTCCTAGAACTCTACCCTCTTCCTCTTGAGCTTGAGACTTACAACTAGTTATCATGCATGCTAATTGTGCTTGCTATGCACTCCTGAACTTTAGAAAGTTCTCACCTTCTACACTCCTTGCATAGGCACTGTGCACTCCTTGCATTGATTTCACCTTTGAGATTTTACACTCTTACGAGTATAGTCACACTCCTTATGGTCACTCTATGCACTCTTTGCACTATCCCTTATGAGCATGTAACCTGGTTTGGTGTGCCCACTTGACAAACTGTTCCTAGACTCTTGAATGAGTTCTTGCACACACCTTGTGTTGGATTTTTATAGTTTTCCACAACTCTAATGTGCACTCCTTGCACTAGCCTTGAGAGCCTAGAACACTCACAAACTCACACATATAGAGAATTTTATCTATTCCTGCAAAGGAAACAATTATACATACATGCATAGTAAACATTTTGAAAACAAACATTAAACACATGTTCATTCACAAAATACACACCCAGAGAATCATATGCAGGGAAATAATCCTTTGTATTAAATCTGAATGCTTTGAACAATGTTTACAAGACTGGAATGCAATAAAGTCTCAGTTCTTTCACTCCTCTCCTCTATTCTCTTTCTCTTCTCATGAGATTCTATATTTTCTATGATGCTCTTCTGCGCTAATTCCTTATTCTAATGCATATATCTGAATACATTTCTCTTTTTACAAAAAGGGGCTTCTCGATCCTTCTGCACCTACTTACATTAAATTATATTTAATTGAAATATAGTCCAAATTGGATCTAAACTCATCTAACTGTCATCCATTAAAGGTGAATTACACTCAGCGTTACACATATACAATGGCTCAGCACTTCCTCAGGCCTTTCAAACTTTAATTACATTAAATTTACAAATTTAAAACAAAATGAGAAGGTTGGATCTTCTCTCTCTTTGGGATCTTCTCCCTCCTAGTGCCTTGTTGCATTGGTTGCTGAGGCACTGTTGATACTCCATCATCATAGTCCTCTGTTGATAAAAAACATGACCTCCTGCTCATGGATCGTCTGTTGTTATTGTCGAGATCCTCCAAGATCCCAAACTTCACTATGGTGTTGTCCACCTTCTCTTTTTCCATGTTGTTGTTGTTTTCCTACTCTTGTTGTAGGATCTCCTCCTAGTTTCCAAATATTGTGTTGTATAGCCCTATTTATATTTCCACTTCAATCTCCTCTTACCATCTTCCACCTGTTGTTGACTGTCTTCTCTGTTGACTTAAACAACATCCTCCTTTTTTCCTCAATATCTTTTTCTAGCTTGTCCATGGGATGGATCCTCTCCTGTTATTAGGGACCTAACCTAACTAACCCCTCAAGCGGGTAGAATAATATATTTCCATGTAATAAAGTTCAATATTAATAATGACTATCAATAAGGAGGAATAAGTCAATTATAAGAAGACCTAATATAATCTTTCGCTTCTATAAATATCTTCCTCTAGATTTTTCTTTTGGATAGATAGATTTACTATAAAAAAGAGTAGAGAGTATGAGAAGTTTTGTCTTGGAAAATTATTGTAATAGAGGTCTTCTCTGCTAGAGGATGCCCCCTCAAATAGGCAAGTGAATATCGTTTCCTATCAATAAAGGTATAATTATGGTGTTGTAGTTCCATATAATTTGTTGTTCCACTGTTATCTTTGTAATATTTTTGTATTTTGTTGCTATCTCGTTGTTATTATCTTCATTATTTCTCTATTCTAATAATATAATAGATCTGGTACCTTACAAGTAGTATTAGAGAACATTCCTTGGAAGAGAATTTTGGGTTAATTATTTTTCAGGGTAGAGATGTATTTCGGCATCTTAAAGATATAGAGATCTGTCGTTATGCGCATAAAACCACGTTCGGGGAATAAGAAATGCATAAAATACAAGAGGTACTCAAGTGAACATCTGTTGGCAACCCTTGTAACCCCTGTTGGTACCCCTTCGAGTGGTAATACACCAAAAAACACATGTATCAACCTAGATCTCCTCAATCCCTCCATAGATAAATCGATTAGTGTCCTAACTGCTATAGTTCCACTGAGAAAAACACTCGAGAAGATACCCTCTAGTACCTAGGTATTCGGGTAGTACTACTAAGGGAACGATCTAGCCTCTTTAGTTGGTTCCCCGAGATATTGGGACAAGTACTACTATTGGAACCCACACATATATCAGAGAGATATACCATAGGGAAAAACCTTGTCTATAGAAACCCTGAATACCATAACCCTTGGGAAGGAAACAAAAACAAAACAAACATTATCTATTGCAAAGCAATTGTTCGTTCTGCATTATAGTTACAAAATTACTACACATTTCTACCTATTAAGCATTTGGGAATTTCGTCAATGTAGTATTATTCAATGTTGGCATAGGGGCAGACCCATGGTTCAACGCTTCAACAACACACCAACAAAACCCTAACTATCAACCGTTTCAGCAACACCTGCGAAGCAGATGAAGTCTCACATGAGGTAGAGGCAGGGGGGGTTGCAGGACTCAGGTGTCTACAACCAGGCTGGGACACAGATCTATGATTACAACACTTAACAGAACTCTTAGATAACAATATGAATTAGTTCTTGAATCTCATCCACATCGTAGATTAAACCCTTATTACAGATCAGTGCAGTAACAATAAAGATCATGCACTTCCAATCGTTTAGCACATAGCATAAGCTCAAATCTAGCATTGATTCATATTAATACCATTAAGAACTAAGAAACAACATCAAATCCATTCATCATACATCATAACAACAACACTAAGAAAATAAACACATAACCAACATCTCACAAAGCACATCAAGACACAGGATATACGTGGTTCACCCAGTGTGGGGCTATGCCCACCAACTTCTTCTTCTTCTTTATTAGTATTTAGTCTTCTTAAATTCATATTCTCCTGTTCACAAAGACATAGAGCCCAAATCAACAAAGGATGGGAGATCTGTGCAATGCACACCATATCCTCCTTCCCAAAATCAAGTTGAGGCACAGAGCCTTACTTCACACAGCCAACTCACACAAAGCCACTTACAATCTCTTGCATTGAGCCCACATTAACGCTTACAACATATTGTGCACATAGCCAACTAGTCATGCACTAAGACACATTCTACCTACATTGCTTAGCTACTACTTTTTTATACATTTACAAAGAGACCCCATCATCGGTAAACCCATGGGCCGACATCCCTTAACCCATTACATAAACCCTAAAATCCATTTTGTTGGGTCCACAAGATCGCAAAACAAGTGAGATCACACGATCTCAGCTCCGCCTGGGTTATCCATCTTCGACCCACCTAACAAAGTCCCAAAAGTGTTCAAACATGATAAATGTTTCCTCAAAACTTGGTCAAGGACCAACAGGCCCCCAACACTCATCCGTGACTCGTCCCAAGTCACTCAGATATGGGAAATGCTGCTTCAAAGGACTTAAGATTATCTCAAGCTGCCTCAAATTTCTTCTTCACTAGAGCCTCCTTCTTGGTGAACTCCTAAATCACTTTCTTTGTAACAAGCCCTTCTAGGTGATGTTCGACTGTCGCAACCACTTGCTCTAGCTATGATCCTTGTCCTTCAATCTCTTCAAAAATCATGTAGGCTTCATCCTGCACCAGCTGTAGTCTCTATATAACTTCCATGACTCCACTCTGGATGGTAGTAATATATTGTTGGAATGCACACTGCTCCTGCGATCTCTTCATTTTCTCAACTGCAATGAGTAGCTTCATCTGTGCTTACATGGTGGATGCCTGTTGCTTCGCCTCCTGTAGCTGCGCTTCTAGTTTCCTTAGTTCTAAGTCTTCTGCAAGGCATTCACAGGTCTGTGCACTTCGGTCACTCAACTTCTTACACTCTGAGGTGAGTGCCCTGATTCTTTCTACTTTGTTCTTGGCAGCTTCTTCCCTCTGATCGCTCACTTCTTGCAAAGTGCTTGGCACTGCTTGGATCTCCAGCTCCGTTACTCTTTCTTGAAGCTGCTGAATGGCCTATGCGAGCTTCCCCACTTGAATCTTAGCTGAATATTCTTCCTCTTGTTCCAAGCCCAACATAGAGAGAATTTATTTAGTCACTCCCTCTTTGACCGCAGTATTCTCTGCTGGAAACTAGTCTTTTTCTTTTTGCATCTTCGCATTGTCATCCTCGTACATTACCCGAATTTCATCTTTCTCCTTTGCACAACTCAAAGTTTCTTTAAGACCTCCTCTTTTTCTTGCTTCAATGCTTCTATAGCCTTCTCCTTTTCTTCTTGGAATTGCTAAAGTCGAGCGTCTGTTGCATCTGCTAGCCTTCATAATTGGGTGGGCTTATCCTCCAATTCTGCAATCTTCGATGAAGAAGGCACAACAGGTACTGTGTGGCTCAAATAGATTGTCAATTGTATCTCCTTCATCTCCTTCTTGATTCTTTCATACATCATCTCTTGCTTTACTCCATGTCTCTGCAAGATATCCTCTGAAGCATCCTCCATGGCTGTAATGATGAGATCACCATCGTCCACTGTGAGCACATTCTTCGACTAGGGCTTATTGGCATGGTTCTTCTTTCTTGATGAGGTTTTTTGTGGAGAAGCCTTCCTTTTCTTTGATGTATCAACCTCGGTAGGGGAATATTTCGGTGGTGTAACTTAACCTTTTCCTTGTTTTTCTCCTTCTTCCCCTTCTTCTTTTTGGTTCACTTTGTCTCCTCCTCCTCCTTCGAATGAATCATGCCTAATTTCCTCTGAGGCATTGTCCTCCTCATCAGTTTCTATGTTCTGCACTTCTTCCTTTTTATTCATGTTATTTTGTCCATCATGCTCGACCCAGGTGACCAAGGGACTTTCGATGATGTCAGGGTCGGAGAGTTCTATATCTTTCACCAGTACAAGGAAATCTACTGACCATTCTTTGGTGATATCCTCCATATATTCATCAGTCATCTTATAATAGGATTACAACTCATCCTTACTCTCATCCCTATGCGCAATGATGTAGATAAAGTGTCGATCTACGTGGAACTTTTCTAGAGGCATGTACTTGTGCAATGTGTTCGGTGTCATTCGTGGAAATGCCTCAATAGCATGCTTCATCTACTAGTAGTAGGCATGGAACACCACAGTTGATTTCCACTGCTTTGACATGTTGATCATATACCACAAGGTGGAGAACCTTATAGTCAATGGCTTCGATGGATCAACTTATGGAAATGTCACTCCTTCCATCATCTGCCAAGCGAAAAATGCCATCAATACCAGTAACCAACTGAAATGGAATTCATAGCCCTAGTTCTGTGCTTCGTGACAATCCTTCTCAAGCTCATTGACGAGGTAACTTATCCAGTTCATTTTCATTCCCCCCACACACTTTCTTGTGAGGTCTACAACGAATCCTGTGAGTTGCATGGGATGGTTTTTTCTGACAAGCTTTCTAGCTATAAGATAACAAGCTAGGTACACTGCACCATCCTAGATGGAGGCTACCTTGTAGCCTTGCTTTCCCTTTTCTACACCACCATAGCCTTCCTTTATGCACTGTGCCAGGGAGTGATCTGAAGTCTTTCCTGGGTAGAACTATTGAGGGTCCAGTCCCTGCATGCTCAGTCCTATGATGAGGTGGATCAACTTTGAATCCACAGTGATGCGCCTGTCGAGCCATAGGTATCCTCCGTGATAGAATGAAAAGGGGAGTTTAACGCAAGAATTAACCTCCTGATTTCAGCCAAAGTGAGGGATATTTATTACATTTAGGATAATGGATTGCGCGAGATCCTTTCTCCACGGCTGGGATACTATCTGAGGCTTCTTCTCAGTCGTCTTCATCAAATATCGATGTGGCACGAGCATCGCATAGTTTTTCCTGTCTTCGAGGTTAAATTCGTTGCTCTTGAGAGCTGGGATCTATCCTAACAGGGATCCGACTATGCGTATCCCGTTCAGGATGTACGTAGTGATCAACGTATACTCAAAGCCACATGGGATACTGTCGTGGTTAACCGTGCCAGCCAAAGGCGGTATGTACTCTAGAAAGACCAATGGGATCTACTTTGTGTTAGCCATATCGTCGCAATGTTTTCTTCGCTTCTTAGTAGTATGAATAGAATGACGTCCATTCGAAGGGGATGATTTCAATCCCCTTATCGATGATGCATGTATTCCCACATACATAACTCTCTCAGCCATGAGTTCCATGAGAATATCTTCCATAGACATTTATAACACGCTATGTTCGCCCAACATTCACACTTGTAACCAAATAGATTGGGTAGGTGAGTGGACAAGAGAGGTAATCACATGGATGATGATCTCTAGAAATCGTAGTGCAATATACAATCGATTCTCTATTAGATCGGATAATCATGGGTGGAAAAAATTTGTCCTGACGCAGAGTCTGACAAGTTAAATAAGAAAGCATCGTAATGGATTCCTCCAATGGGCATGAATGTTTCCATCAATGTGAATCAGTCCGTTATGGAGCGGTCTCAGTGGTCCATTTTCTCATAACTGTGTTTTCTAGCCGTTCTGGGGAATTATTCTAACAGTCGAGTGACTCCAACAGTCATGTAGCTTCGTCATGGTGAAGTCCCATTCTGTGTGGTTTTGTTATTCCGACGAGGTTCAGGGTCTTCATGCACATAGCTAACTAGCCATGCACTAAGCCACATTCTACCTACATTGCTTAGCTACTACTTATTTATACATTTACAAAGAGATCCCATCATGGTTAAACCCATGCACCGACATCCCTTAACCCATTACATAAACCCTAAAATCCCTTTTTATGGGTCCACAAGCCTGCAAAACAAGCTATATCCCATGATCTCACCTCCGCCTAGGTGCTCCATCTTCGACCAGCCTGTCGAAGTCCCAAAAGTGGTCAAACATGACCAATGTTTCTTCAAAACTTGGCCAAGGGCCAACATTCAGGCTGACACACTTATTTGGGACCTATCCTATTGGATTCCCCCTTTCTCCCTGATCAAAGTCATACCTTTCATTTTAAATATTTTCTTTTTCAGTGGACCTGAACCCTTCTCAACTTCCTTAATTTTCCACCTATTCCATTGTATTCCCCTTCTCGCCTTGCTCGCCATGGTAACTATCAGTTATAAGTCATTTTTTGTGGTCCCACCCACCCAATTTTCCTTACCCTCACTTCCCCTCTCCAAATGGCCAACACTCGCAACCAATACATGGAAGCTTCCATCAATCATGTGACATCTGAGATTGCCTCTACCAATTCCCTCCTTGTAAAATTAGAGTTCCAATTCGAGCACAAATTTGACACCATGGAAACTAACTTCATGAATCACTTTAACATCTTATAGTATACTGTAAACTAGTTGTTGAACCACCCTTCGGGTCCTTCCTCCTCAGACCAACCTGATGTTGGTGATTCCTCTCATTCTCTTCATTTTCAATCAAACACCTTTGAGTGTGACCCCAATCTTCCTCGCATCGAGGTCAATAAATTTGATGGTTCTGATCCTATGGGTTGGGTCACACAAATGGATCATTAATTTTCCATGCATGGTATTACTGATGAGTTGGAAAAACTTCTCTATGCTTTCCTCTATCTAGATCTTGAACGATGGTAATGGTGGCAATGTCGTAAAAATTCACGTCAAGGGTATATTGCCTAGACCTCGTTTTTTGTAGAGCTCTATGGTTGCTTTGATACTGATACCCACTATCTCAATTGTTTGACCAAGTTGAAACAGTCAGGCACAGTGGAAGACTTTATAAATTCTTTTGAGCATTTTTCCTTTCGAACCGAGGGTATGTCAGATGCTTTCTTCCATCAATGCATTATCAGTGGCCTAAAGGATTAAATACGATCCCAGGTTTTCATGGCCCACCCTCAGACATGGTTGGAATCTATGAAATGTGCTAAAGAGGCCCAACAAGTTTTTGTTCCAGAACAAAAAACCATCTTTTTTTCCTCGCCCACTAATCCTAACCCCCTGTCACTCCCCTCAAGGTCCAGAAATTAACTAAGGATGAAATGGATGAACACCAATTGAAGGTTATTTTCTATAATTGTGATGAAAAATATTTTTTGGGGCACAAGTGTGAGGAACAAAAAATTTTCATCGAAATTTTTGAAGATGTTCTCGACGAATATGTGACATTTCCACTTGTTGAAGAGGCATCCCTTCCTGATGCTACCCATGAGCCTGCTGAACGACCTGAAGTTGAACCACTCATTTCCTTGAATGTCCTCACTGACTTCTATGCTCCACAAAGCCTAAATCTCATTGGCTATATTTTTGGACACACCTACCACACTTAGAGCGGGGGGGTGAATGAGTGTGGGGCTTTTTTTCCCAAAACTTCCCTCTTGCATAAAAACTCATCAATTAGCATTCAACATTTATTCATTACCCATTGTTGTCATTTATAACCAGCTAGATGTGAGCACATATCAGCAACATATATCATCAATATATCATCAAAAATTCATCACCACAATGAACACAAAGAACACAAGATGTATGTACCAACTCATCAACTGCTTGTCTCAACCATGACTAGTTTTGGATTAGTGAACAACCCTAACTTGAAATAATCATAACTTTGTACCTGTACTGAATAAAGATCTGAAACTGATA
>ML812443.1:119762-136221 GCA_009831015.1 Picea engelmannii
TTACACAATAATAGAGTATGTAGCACCTAATTACAGGAGTTCATAGCTTCATAGAACAAACAATTAGTTGTTCCTGATTGAATGCTTACAATAATTTATTTTAGAAAAAAACTCATGTATTTTGCATGCATTATTTGGACACACAATCTATATCTAACACTAACTGACAGAAAATAAAACTGAAAATAGATTGCATCATGTTAGTTGATTGGCAAGACTGCATAATCCTGCATCATTATGCATCTATTATCAACATACTCCCATTTGATACCGACAGGGCTCACAATCTGATCTCAAAGTGTCAAAAACTAGACTTTTGCAACTATCTTAGTGAAAATGTCTGCAAGTTGTTCTTCAGTCTTTATATACATTAGTTCTACTTCCTTTTGTTGCACCAAATCTTGAATGAAATGATACTTTAAATAAAAAAAAATTGTCCTACTATGATGGACTCGATTCTTGGCCAATTTGATAGCACTAGCGTTATAAAAAAAATCATTGTAGGATGAATTTGTTTCTCTGTAATTTCTTCTAGAACTTTTCTAAGCCATAATTGCTTGTGTATGCCGAGCGATAACATCATACTTTGCTTCTATGGATGAAAATGCAACTATTCTTTGTTTATTCGAGCTCCAAGTAAACAAACCTGAGCCAAAAGAGAAACAATCACTAGATGTAGACTTTCGATCATCGAAACTACCTCCCCAATCAGAATCACTAAATACAACAAGATTAAACCTTTTAGAAGTGTAGTAATGAATACGGAAATTTAGAGTTCCTTTAACATACCTCAAAATTCTCTTGGCTTCCTTCATATGCATTTCAGATGGTTCTGTCATGTATCCTGAAACAAGAGAAAACGAATAAGAAATATCAGGTCTTATGTGGGTTAGAAACATCAAACTTCCAACAATACTTTTGTATGTTGTCTCATCAACTATTTCAACACCATCATCTCTACACAACACAATTCCATGAGCAGTTGGAGTGGAGGCTAGTTTACAATCAGCCATATCAAATTTATTCAACATGTCTTTTGCATACTTTGTTTGACAAATGAAAATTTCATCCTCATTTTGATAAACCTCCATACTCGAAAAATATTGCATGAGACCCAAATCTTTCATCTCAAATTCACTCATCATAGAAATTTTGAATTCATCCTTCATCTTATAACTTCTACCCATATATAATAAGTCATCAACATACAAACTTACAATAAGGATATCATTACCTTCTTGTTTGTAGCAAAGTGTAGGTTCACTCTTACTTCTTTTAAAACCATTCTTTTGAAAACATCCATCAATCTTAGCATCCCATGGTCTTGGTGCTTGCTTGAGGCCATACAAAGCCTTCATCAAATTGTAGACTTGATTTTATTTTCCTTGCACTTCAAAACCTTGTGGTTGTTCCACATAGAATTCTTCTTCTAAGTAACAATTCAAAAATGCACTTTTCACATCCATGCGATGAATTCTCCATTTTTTTCTAGTTGCTAATGAAATCATCATTCTAACGATCTCTTGTATTGCTACTCGTGCAAATGTCTCTTCATAGTCAATTCCATACCTTGGTGTGAATCCGTTAGCAATTAATATTGCCTTGTGTTTGTCAACACTCCCATCACTATTGTACTTAGTGTTGTACACTCATTTAGTACCAATTTTTTTCTTGTCATGTGGAAGTTGTGTAAGCTCTCAAGTATCATTCTTGTGAATAGAATCTATCTCTTCTTGAATTTATTGCACCCAAACCTCATTAGTACATGCATCTTCAAAACATGATGGTTCAAAATCAGTCTTGGAAAGTAAAGAAAAATTTATTGTCTCACCTATTGTATTTTCTTCATGTGCTTCATTTTTACTCCTTTGATAAATGCCACTTAATATTTTTACCTTCCTCATAGAACTTGAATTTGAAGTTGGGATTTCACTTGGAACTGAAGAATTAAATGAGGGACTACTTGGTGGATTTGTAGCACTTGGAACTGAAATATTAGTGGGATGGTGATTATCAATATCGTCAATAATACCCCTATTCAAAATAGATTTTGACATATCAACATGGCCTTTTTGATGACCATAAACTCTACCTTCATAAAAAAATCACATCTCTTGACACAACAATGCTATTAGTGAGAGGATTATACAACATATAAGCCTTACTTTGTTCACTATATCCAATAAAAATGCATGACTCACTTTTTGGATCTATCTTTTGTCTCTTTTGATCAACTACATGGACATAGGCTACACAACCAAAGAATCTGAAATGATTGACAATAGGTTTTTTTCATACCAGGCTTCATATGGAGTCATCATATCGAGTGCACTTGTGGGACATCGATTGAGAATGTATACAAATGTAGCAACTGCATCACCCCAAAAATAATTGCGTAATCCCTTGGTTTGTAACATACTTCTTGCCATTTCCACCACTGTACAATTTTTCCTCTGAGCTGCTCTGTTTTTTCTAGATGTGTAAGCAATGGTGAGTTGTATTTTCATGTCATTCATATCACAATAATTTTGAAAATCTTTTGAACAAAATTCTCCTCCACAACTAGTCCTTAAGCATTTGATTTTACAACCTCTTTTGTTTTCCATAAGGGATTTAAACCTCTTGAATGTATCAAAGGCTTCATCCTTGATCTTCAAAAAATAAACCCAACACTTTCATGAGTAATCATCAATAAAAGTAATAAAATATGACATGAGTTACCCAAATTCTTTTTCTGCATAGGACCACAAATGTCTAAGTGAACTAATTGAAGTGGATAATGGGCCCTCCATGCATTTCCTTTTGAAAATTCCTCTATTGCATGCGTTCCTTTAGCACATCCTTCACAAGCCTCCTTGTCTTCCTAAACCTTAGGAAAACCATAAACTAATTATTTTGATGTTAGAATCTTCAACCTATGAAAATTCAAATGTTCATACCTGAGATGCCACAACCAACTGTTTTCCTCATGTGCCATATTGGAAAGATGGTTGTTATGTTCTCCAAAAATAAATGGGAACATACTGCTCTTTGATAAAGGCACAACTATAACCACCCTATTGCCTCGATCCTTATAAAAAATTATACATTGTTGATTTTCAAACACCACCTTATAATTTTTCTCACACAATTGGTCAACACTCAATAAGTTATGCTTTAGTTGTGGAGTGTAATAAATTTCTTTAACACTTTCCATACCTTCATTAGTATGGACTTCCATAGCTCTTTTGCAACAACCTCCAATGTTTTTTCATCACCAAGCATCATATTGGATTTAAAATTTTAATCCATTGTAGAAAAAAGGTTTTTATTTCCTGAAATGTGGTTAGAACACCCTGAATCTAAATACCAAATATATTTAGTATCATTTCCAGCTTTGTCATAAGAAAAAAAATTATTGTTTCGAGAGGCCTCATCACCTTCTTGAGCATAATTAACACTTTTGTTACTATTACCTCCTTTTAATCTACAGTCCCTATCAAAGTTACCATACCTTTTATAATGATAAGAGTAGATACTTCTTTTATCAATTATGCCTCTGCCTCTACCTCGTGAACCACCTCTTCCTCTTGAATAATTATGATTTTGACCTCTACCTTGACCTTGGTTTCTTTTGGTGCTATTGTTGGAATATTTATTCTTTGTAATTTGTAATTTCGAGGAAAAATATTTCTTGTCATTTTCTCCAAATGAATCTCTCAATCTTTCTTCATGAGACATAAGAGATACAACTAGGAGATCAAACTGAAGAAGAGACAAATCCTTTCTTTCTTCAATGATTATCGAAACATGGTTCCACCTTGGTGTTAGATACCTCAACACCTTTTTAATCAAAACCTCTTTTTCCACAATTTCTCCAAGAGTAGCCATCTTATTGACTACATCTTTTACTCTCACACAATAATCACTTACATTTTCATCCTCTTACATCTTCAAATTCTAAAATTCTCTTTTGAATGTTTATAGTTTGACAACTTTGACTTGATCATTTTCTTGGTAAGATTCTTGTAGAGTCTTCCATGCATCCTCTGCTGTCTTTTCACCTGCAATTCTTGGAAATAGGATTTTATCTAGAGCTATTTGAATATAAAATAAAACTTGACCATTTTTCTGTCTAGATTCCTTCTTAGCTACTCTATCATTTGTAGTAAGAGTGGTCGAATATTTTGGATCTGTATAAACCGTTTCTACAATCTCCCATAGATCTTTCCCTATAAAAAAGTTCATCATCTTGACGAACCAATAATCTTAATCACTTCCATTAAATTATGGAATGGGCAAGGAATTAGTGTTTGGCATGATTATCCTAAAACAATAAGGAGTTATGATACCAAATAAACAATTTATGGAGGCCTATCTTTGGACTAGATAATTGTTGGCATAGGGGCAGACCCAAGGTTCAACTCTATAGCGCACCAAAAAACCCTAACTACTGGACCTTTCGGCAACACCTGCAAGGTAGATGTAGTCTGACCCAAAGTAGCAATAGGGGGTTGCAGGACACATGTGTCTACAACCAGAGGAAATGAAAAGTGAATCCAAAATGCAACACCAACCAATCTAGATATTCCTTACCCCTCCTAAGCTTACTTCGCAAGTTATATCTCCAATCTAACACAATAATACAATAATAGTATAACAGATGGAAAATAACACAACATCAATCACACAGAATAACAAGATATACGTGGTTCACCCTCTCTCTAGGGATATGTCCACAAAACTGTGTTTCTTTATATATTATATGGAAACATACAGTTCTATCTGTGCACTTAGCTCGTAGATCTCTTTCCCTCTCTCTCCCCTCCACGCACACCCAACTGTAGGGTTGATCTTCGCACCTAGTTGAAGATCTAGAATACTGACTCAATATTTCTCTCAACAGCAGTAATCAACAATGAACAACAATAAACATACTATCAACAAACCCCATCCCAGGACTTCTAGACCTTTATTTATACATTACATGGAAAAATTCTAGGTGTCAAAACCCTAGATCCAAAACCCTGGGTCCACTTGGCTTGTGTTTTAAGGGCTTTGCCAGCCTGTTCTTCCACCTTTTCCGTGAGGTGCTCCAAAGCACTCGTTGGTGTCTTCTTTCTCTTGTTGAATTGTCCACGATCCATCTTCCTTACTGCTTTATCTTCCTCGATCTTCTCTTCCAACGACTAGCTTTTCCTTTATTTTCTCCTTCTTTTCTGCTTCTTTTCCCACTTCGACCCTTCCTTGGTTTATGTGCCTTCCGTGTAGTTCGTTCTTCGTCTTTCTTCCATAACCAAGGGCCAACAGGACCCCAACACTCACATGCGACTCGTCTCGAGTCACTGCAAGACTGAACCTTTTGTATTACTTCGACTGTAGACTGCGCGATTGATATCTTTTGAATGTTTAGGTTCTGGTTTTGATTACCTCTAGATTGCCACTTTTCTAGCAATTATGGACAGTCCTCTGTTGCATGTTCTAACACTCGACAATAATTGCATGTTATGTAGGGGTTTTGGAAATCCCACGCTAGGTGTCCTGGTTGGTTACAATTATAGCATATTGTGGGGCCTCTTTCTCCTCTCTCGAAGTTTTCTCTTCCTTGACCCCTACCGAATCCTCCTTGGTTTCCTTGATTAAATCCTATTTGATTATTATATTGACCTCCCGCTTCTATCGTAGCATTCTCCTCCCGAATCTTGTACATATCTGATGTGTGCTCCTTTATCAGATCGAATGCACGACAATCCTTGTTTTCATGTCCCATTGATTTGCAGACGCTGCATAATAATATTCTTTGGGTACTCTGGTATTTCTTTAATAACTGACACTCATGGGGGATATCTCCCTATTTCGTACATATATCGCAGTATCGTCCTCCTTGTAGTGGGTTTGGTGCCCCAGCTACTAAGTACTTCGCAAAGTCTAGACACTCATCTTTGTGGTGACCTTTAGTCCTACACTTGGTGCACTAGATTTGTTCTCGTTTCTCTTTCCCCTTCATGATTTCCATCAATTGAATTGTTAATGCAACTAGTTGGTTCTGTATCTACGCCATTTCATTGATGTCTCCGACCAGAGAGGCTTTTAAATTCATAGCAATTTCCAATGCCACGGACTGTGACGTAACCTTTTGTTGTATTAAAGGACTACATATGTGAGGTAGAAATCCCACAATAAATCAGTCTCTATGTTGTTGATAATGTATTTGGAATGTTAAACTACCCATCACATCTTTGAATCTCTGATTTAACTCCCATATTGAATCAATATGTACTTGCTTGATCTCCTTGAGCTCGGTAATGTATTATGAATCATACTTTGGTTTCTGGAATTATTTTAATAATGCTCGTGTGATGTTTTCTAACGTCCCTGTTTGACCTAGTGATGTGGTACTCTATAGCTTCATGTACCAAACTAGAACACATCCTCTAAAGGTTTTCGCCAACTGCGCGATCTTTTCACCATCATTGTCGACGTTCTCTGCAGTCCAAATGGTTTCACGTACAAACATATATTTTTCTAGGTCTTCAGATCCAATTCCTTTGAACTCCGATAATCTTAGTGTGTTATCTACTCTTGCCCAGTGCCATGTTGTTGTGTGTAGGACCTCTTCCTCGTGATACTAGTTGATTATGATTAACTATACTGCTACTATCACTCTGGTTACTTTTTCTTTGACTTCATCTACTGATTACAAGTTCTCTGGAGAGGTCTTCAAATGTTGTCTCAGATTCACGTGATGCACACGAGGTTGTGGTTCCGACCCAGGATTCGACTCAGGAAGGAATTAATAGATCTTCTATAACTGGATTGAAGTTTATATCTTCTTCTTCTCCCTCTGTCTATGGTACTTCTATGATACATATATCTGTGTGATGTTTCGGGTACTCACTGCGCTACTCTCTCTCTCTCTCTCTCTCTCTCTCTCTCTCTCTCTCTCTCTAGCCACAGTTCTCAACTTCTTGTACCTTCTACCACTATGCAAAGCTCCAAATTCGTCTACTCCTTCTAATATCCCTTCCTCTTTCTCCTGCACTCTCAGTCTTCCCTTATTTTGTCCATTTTTCCTACCTTCATATCATCTCCTGGTCAACAACCCCAGTCCTTGTGTGTGTGAAAATGTTTTTATCTATCTGACTACATCTTCATAACTTCCTTATCATATAGCAACATTTTTATCCAGGTAGCTAACGAATTTATGAATCTTCCTTGTAGGCCTTTAAAGAAGTCTCCTTCTGCAACATTGTAAGCCTGGGTACAGTCTATGAAAATTTTTGTTGTGTAACCTCCCAATATACTATCCAGCTAAAATTCAACTATGCGGGCTATCGTTTTGTTTACAGAGTCCAATTGTCCCACTAGTTCAGGAGTCCAGGCCTTTGGCATGGTTGGTCTGTGTCTACCAGTCTTTTCCACAAATCTTTCTTGTCATTCTGCTAAAATGTTTGGAAATTCACTAAAAACGATCTCATGCAAGTCTGTGTACATATACCTTTACAATGATTGTGTGTTCTTTAGCCGGGGGTTTTTATTCTTCTTCCGGAAAAATTATTTTTCCTTTTGTTCCATCCATTCGGTTATCTCCTTCCTCATTGGTATCCAAATCATTCTCTCACTTCTAGATTCTGGGTCCTGGCAACAAAACCATTTGTTGGTGCGCGCACACAGGTAGGTTTAAGACCTCAGGTTCAAATTATTTAGTCCAACGAAATCCCACATACACTGGCCCTTTTAGCATCACCTGCATGCAAGTGAAGCTTCACCAGAGGTATCTTTATGGGAACTGCAGGAACCAAGATTCTACAACGGTGAAGGAAAGATTGGAAACCCACTATGTTATGCCTATATTTACTTAGTTATACACGCACACATTCACATATTCATACTATTTATGGGTTAAACATACAATCATGGTTATTGTGCACTACTATATTATCAACAAC
Organism: Picea engelmannii; assembly: GCA_009831015.1. Classification (NCBI taxonomy): domain Eukaryota; kingdom Viridiplantae; phylum Streptophyta; class Pinopsida; order Pinales; family Pinaceae; genus Picea; species Picea engelmannii. Next base: position 127,691 of record ML812443.1, read on the forward strand.
ATTAAAGATAACCATACATTCTCATTAAAGCCTTGAATTAACACATCTAAGCATACATTTATACACAAGTTTACCATGGTTCACCCAACTACGGGCTACGTCCACAATAGGTTGGCTTCTTTATTATATTTGAGTTTCTTGTTTGCACTCTGTGCTACAATGGATGCATAACATAAAATTCTCTTGATATCTATAGCTTCTTTACGATGTTCTTTTCTCTAAAAATATCTTTCTTTCTGTCTATATATATCTCTCTTCTACCCCTCTATGATCAGGGCCTTTTGACACCTCCTTGTGCACTGGATAGAACTCATGCTCGGCTGGTGACAACTCATCATGAGCTGGATACAACTCATCATGAGCGACTAGTTTTCCTGGATTTTGTGCTAGCTATTCTTTCTTGTCCCCATCTTCTCCTCTTTCCTCTTTCTTCTTTCTCGATCTTCTTGAAATTCTTTATCTTCTTCTTCCTTCACCCTTCCTACACCTTTTCCATGTACCTCGTCTCTTCTCATTATTCCATCCCCAAAACTGCCTACCCAACACATGGCTTTCACATGATTTCATTACAACCTAGGTCGATGAGTACTAATTGACTTTTGACATCTCTTCACTCATCCACTGCAAGAAAGTTACCCTCTCAAGTGCATCATTGTGCATCATTGGGTGCATATATGTTGGGTGCATATTGTGCATCATTGGGTGATCCTCAAGATTCAAAATTACCTAGAGAAGTCTCTAAGTCAGATAAACTCCTCAGTTTTGTAACATGATTGGCAACATAATATGCTCGCAAAAGTTTCACCTCAACCTCTCGCTCGCCCTCCCTCTCACCCCACCATCCTCATGATTAGGAACCATGTGACCTCTCGCAAACATATAATTTCAAATTCTTTAAGAGACCCAAAGTCTTGCAACTGTGCCTTTATGACTAAGGTAGGGGGACCCTTCACACTCCATGAGAAGGTTGTCTTTCATCAATGGAAAGGGAAATTCCTGCACCATCTTCATTTCTTGTGCCATCTTGATAAATTGTGAAGCAAGAAATGTAGAGAGAAAGAATAGAACAGAAAACAATATATTAGAATATAAGAAGAAGAGTACAAAACGAGTACATGAAGAATATATGAAGAAGTAAGTACTATGCAAAGGGAAATAGCTGAGCTAAATAGGCTTAAGCAAAACAAGAATAGAAAGTACAGCTGGCTAGGACAGTTGGCAGTGTACAGTCAGCCTGTTGAGGTTACATTATATTTAACACTCCCTCTTAAACTCAACAGTTACAAACATCAGCACTGATTATGCCTAAGTGATGTCTCTGAAAATCAAAAACAGATTTTCCTAGTGGCTTTGTAAAGATATTAGCAAGCTGATCTTGAGAACCACAGAATTGTAGTGCAATATCACCATTATTGACTGGCTCGCGTATGAAATGAAAACGAGTGTCAATGTGTTTGCTTTTCTTGTGAAACACATGATTTTTGGATAGAGCAATTACTGAAGTATTGTCATAGAAAATAGGAGTTGGATCATTTTCTGTATGTGACATATCTTTCAATATTCTTCTTAGCCACACAGCTTGACAAGAAGTTGAGGTAGCAGTGACATACTTTTCCTCTGCAGAAGATATTGAAACAATTGGCTGCTTCTTTGATGCCCATGAGATTAGGTTCGTGCCCAGTTGAAAAACATGTCCAAATGTGATTTTCCTGTCATCTAGGCTGCCTGCAAAATCATTGTCTGTGTAACCAGAAAGTTGATTACTATCAGATTTAGTGTACCATAAGCCGAAATTGAGAGTTCCTGCAACATATCTCAGAATTCGTTTCGCCATTTTCCAATGAGAATCTTTGGGGGATTCCATGAATCTGGAAACAAGGCTGGCTGCATACATAATGTCAGGCCTGGTTGCTGTAAGATACAACAAACTGCCTACTAAACTTTTGTACAGGGTAGAGTCCATTGTAGGGCCTTCATCTTTCCTGCTCAATTTTGTGCCTAGTGGTATGGGGGTTTCTGCTGGATTGCATTCTTCCATGCGAAATATTTTGAGTATGTCTGCTGCATACTTTTGCTGACAGACAAAAATGCCTTTGGTTGATTGATCAACCTCAATCCCTAAAAAATATTTCATTATTCCAAGATCTATCATCTCAAACTCAGATTGCATGGCATGTTTAAAATTTGTTAACTCAAGATTTCTCGTATAGATTATGTCATCAACATATAAACATACAATCAAAATTTTACTATGCTGATCTGTTTTGGTGTAAAGAGTTGGCTCATTTTGGCTTCTGCTAAAACCACTTTTGATCAGATAAGTGTCAATTCTGTTGTACCAAGATCTTGGAGCTTGCTTTAAGCCATACAAGGCTTTCTTCAACCAATATACTTTGGTTGGTTGCTCTTGGACTTCAAATCCAGGTGGTTGATCGACATAAACTTCTTCTTCTAAAAGACCATTCAGGAATGCTGACTTGACATCCATCTGGTATACTTGCCATTTGTGTTGGGCTGCTATGGCCAATAGAGTCCTTACAGTGTCTAATCTTACTACTGGAGCAAAAGTTTCACCATAATCAGTACCTGGTTGTTGTGAGAATCCTTTGGCAACAAGTCTTGCCTTGTGTTTTTCGATCTGCCCTTTTTCATTGAGTTTAGTTTTGTAAACCCACTTGACACCCATACTCTTCTTGTGAGTTGGCAAATCAACAAGATCCCATGTCTTGTTCTTCTCGATGGAGTCAATTTCTTGGTTCATGGCTTGAACCCAATGTGGCTCCTTAGCTGCTTCCTTCAAAGATGTAGGTTGACATGACATTAAAGAAAAAATGTTGTGTTGTTCAAAGTCATCCAACTGCTTATGGATTTCTCTCAAACTTCAAGTTCTCTGATTTTGTGGTTCAGAGAATGATTCTCTGCTTGAAGTTGAGTTATCCTGAGAATTTTCAGGTTGTCTTTGTACCTGCAATCTTGGAAGAATAGTTTGAGGTACTTTCTGTCCTGAATTTTCTGTATTTTCAGAACTTGGCAGCAATGGATTTTGACTGTCCATTTGTTGACTTTCTGAATCATTCTAGAATTGATTTTCCATAAATTTTACATCTCTGCTGAGAATTAATTTCTTGGTGATTGGATTGTAAAGCCTGTAAGCTTTAGATGTTTCACTATATCCAGTGAAAAGACATTTCTCACTTCTGTCATCAAGTTTCTTCCTTAATTCGAAATGTATGTGAGCGTATACTATGCATCTAAATGTCCTTAGATGCGCAACATTGAGCTTTGTCCCACTCCATGCTTCTTGGGGGACTTTCATCTTTAGACTTGTGGTTGGAGATCTATTTAGGAGATAAACTGAGCATGCTATTGCTTCAGCCCAAAACCTATTTGACAAACTTTTCTCTTTGAGAAGTGTTCTTGCCATATTCATTATTGTCTGATTTTTTCTTTTAGCCACTCCATTCTATTGTGGAGTATACCTGGCTGTTGTTTGCATGATAATGCCTTGTCATTTGCAGAAATTTGCAAATTATCTAGAGTTGTATTCTCCTCCTCCATCTGACCTGAGTGCTTTGATATATTTTCCACTCTATTTTTTAGCTTCTGCCTTGAATTCTTTGAGTTTTGCAAAAGTTTTAGACTTGTGTCTGAGAAAATAGATCCATATTTTTCTGCTGAAATCATCAATAAATGTTAGAAAATAAAAGCTGCCACCTATGGACTTTGTTTGCATTGGTCCACATAGGTCAGTGTGAACAAGTTCAAGATGTTGTTTGGCTTTATTGGAAGACTATGGAAAACTAGTTCTCTTATGTTTTCTAAGTATGCAAGACTCACATGGGGGAATTTTCTCTTTAAAGATGGGAAGACCTTTGACCATGGAGTGCTTCTGAAGAAGACTTAGACTCTGAAATGGTAGATGTCCAAATATTGTATGCCAAACCATTGTTTCATTCAGGGTAGATGCACTTTGTGCATATGGTTGAATCAGATTTGCAGTTCTGAGTGTAAAGGGAAACATCCTATTCTGAGTCATGTGGATTTCAGAAATCATTTTTTTGCTTGGGATTTTGTCATATATCTTGCAAGATGCTCCCTCAAAAAGTACCTTATAGCCATGCTCAATGAGTTGTCCTACACTTAGCAAATTATGTTTCGGATCTGGAACATGATAGAAATTGTTTATGTCTTTCTTTACATTTTGTTTAGTAAGAATAGGAACAATTCATTTTCCTTGAACTTTGACTAAGTAATCATTTCCAACTGTAATATCAGATGAGATTGAAGAATCAATGCATGAAAGTAAATCTTTGTTACCTGTCATGTGATTGCTGCATCCACTGTACAACAGCCATAGATCTTTAGGTTGTTCTTCAGTCTTGTGGCATGAGAGAAACATACCTCCTGAGGTTTCTCCCATGTGATTTGACACATGTGCTCTCCCTGAGAGCTAATCTGTTTGCTTCTTCCTGCATTCAGATTCATAGTGCCCATACTTCTTGCAGTAGTAGCATTGTATGCTTGATTTCTCATTTGATCTTCTCCCTCTGCCTCTTTGAGGATGAAAACTCCGATTCTGATTTTGTTGTCTGTGTGCTTGGAAGTGTTGATTCGGTTGTTGTTGTTTGTGTCCTCCACTGGAATGAGGATTTCTATTATTGCTCCCTCTTCCTTGGTGATCTCTGCTTCTTCCTCTGCCTCTCCCTCTACTGAAGGAGAATTGAGTTTTGAAATCATTGGAGATTGACTCATATGTGAGATGCAGTCTGGTCTCATGTGTCACCAGAGAACCAATTAATTCATATGTTGAAAAACTTGACAGATCCTTGGATTCAAGGATTGCTGTTACAACCATTTCGAATTTCTTTGGTAAACTTCTGAGGATTTTCTCAGCAATGCGTTGATCAGTGATGGTTTCACCAGTCAATTTGATCTGCTTCACGATGCCCATGACTTTGGTCATGAACTGATCCACATTTTCAGACTCTGTCATCCTTAGAGTCTCGAATTGCATTCTCAAGGTCTGCAGTTTAATTGTTTTGACCCTATCATTTCCTTGGTAGGAAGATTTAAGGATGTCCCAGGCCTGTTTTGAAGTACCAGCGCCTGTGATTTTTGAGAAAATCGAGTCATCCACAGAATTTTGAATCCAAAATTTAGTTTTATTTTCTCTGTTTCTCTACGTTACTTAAGCAATTTTCTGTTGATTAGTCATGGTGGATAGGTCTGCTGGATCTGGTTCCACATATCCATGATCCAGTGGATCCCAACACTCTTGTGCTTGCAAGAAGGATCTCATCCAAAGAGACCAAAACTCATAGTTCTTTCCAAGAAGAATCAGACCCTGAGTTGGTCCTAAATTGCTAGATGTCGCCATGTTTAAAAAAAAAAAATTGAACAAAACAGAAAGAAAAAATCGTATTTACCCGTCTCCTGCGCGTAAAACCAGGTTTGTTTCTTTCTTGCAGTGATTTCAGAACTCCATTAGACGAGACCTTTGAACTCTCCAACTTTCGATTGCCGAAAACGCCGAAGAGAGTTTATCAGCCTTGAATTGGCCCTTTGTCTCCGATCAATGTGACCACATGCCTAAAGGTTAAAGCGCTACAAGCTTTTTCGGTTCTTTGTCTTTCAATTTGCCGAAATGCGAAATATGTTGGAAAGGCCCTTCTCGAAAGCCTTTTCGGTATTTCGCGTTTCGGGACTTCGCGATGCGAAGTGGCCCGGTTCTCTGTCTGCAGGATCCCCGATATACCGAAACACCGATCAACGGTCCAGATCTTCCTGTGATCTGACGATCCAGATCCTTTCGGGATTTCGGGATTCTGGGTTTCGCGACTTCACGAACCCTGTTAGCGAGCTCTTCTGACTCCTTGATTCCCTGATCTCCGATTTACCGAAATGCTGATGGCCCTTTCCTTTTGGGTCTTCAGATGTCGAAATACCAAAATGTGCCTATTGGACAATCAACGGTCCAGATCTGTTGATGATCTGATGGTCCAGATCCTATCGGGATTTCGCGAATCAGTATTTCGTGACTCGTGATTCCTCGTCACACTGCGCTTCCAAAATGCGAAGTCCAAATTGCTGATTTTGCCGAAATCGCTTTTTCGGAAAATTTCCTGAGATCCTGGATTGATGCCATGCGTCCCTGAAAGATGGACGGTCCTCGTCGTTTTGCGATTTCGTGACTTGCGACTCGAAATCCTCTGTCAACTTGAAACCCCGGTAGCCGAGATGTCGACGGTTTCCTCGATCTCTACCACGTGTCCGAACGAATGGAGGGCTGTGATCTTTTCAAGATTTCATGACTTTCGCCGTGGAGTGTCGTGACCTTTCGTCAACAAGACCTCCGATATCCCGAACTCCGAAATGCCGAAATGATGGCACTTGGATCTTCTGCCACCAGTCCTCTGAGATGGACGGCTCACAATCCTCTCGGAATTTCGCGATTTGTGATGTCAGGATTTCGCGTATCGGGGTTTTGGAGAGCAGTCTCCTTTGCTCGTCCAACTCCTGATCCCCGATTTTGCGATCGGATCAGATCGATGGCTCACGATCTATCTCAATCCAATGGTCCAGAATGACTCGTGATTTCGTGTTTCGCGAATTCTCACGGCAGTCTTCTGACCTTTACACCTTGTGAGTCAGTGAAATGTCGAGATCTCGCCACATGTCTCTTGATGGACGGACCAGATGATTTCAGGATTTCGCGAGTCGAATTTCTCCTGTGCGCTCCAGAGGACTAAACCTCGTGCACTTTCTTGCTGATCCAACGGCTGTCGGTCCTCTGCACAAGATCTAACGGCTGGAATTCCTTCGCCTTTTCCGTGCTCTCTTCGTCCCTTCTGACCTGGATTTCTGCCTCAGATCTTTTCGCAAGACGAATCTTATGGCCGTGATGGCTATTCTTTGCGCATTAGATGTGATCTTTGCTGTATTTGAAGGAATTTTCTCCTGTGGAAGAAAAATTCGTGAATCTTTCAAAGATTTGAAAGAATTTCACGAGTTCTTTGTTCTCTGCTGCAATCTTTGACATATTTGAGCGATTTCCAAGATGCTTTAAACGCTTCTTCTTTCTGCAACTATCTTTCACGAATTTGACCAAATGCTTTGAATTCTTCAAGAGTTCCTGCCTCCTGCAGCTCTTCTTCATGAATCTTTGATGATTCTTTGAAAATTGAACAAGAATCTTTACTATTTCTTCCTTCTCAGTCTCTGCTTCCTTATCGTGTTTCTACTCCTTGAAACTTTTGAGCGTAGTATGCTCTGCGACCTCGCGTGAGCTTCTTACACTAATCTTTTGAGCATATGATGGTCTACTTCCTCGTGGAAGTTTCCTGCGAGGATCTTTCAAGAGTATGACGAACAACTCTCCAAGCCTTGTGAAAAGTCTGTGTCGAATGCTCTCAAGATCCGTGTAAGCTCTGCGTTGTTTGAGGATCGTGTTGCTCTCCAGCCTGTGTGAAGAGGCTTACTACTCAAGCTCTAATACCATGATAAATTGTGAAGCAAGAAATGCAGAGAGAAAGAATAGAACAAAAAATAGTATATTAGAATATAAGAAGAAGAGTACAAAATGAGTACATGAAGAAGATATGAAGAAGTAAGTACTATGCAAAGGGAAATAGCTGAGCTAAATAGGCTCAAGCAAAACAAGAATAGAAAGTACAGCTGGCCAGGACAGCTGGCAGTGTACATTCAGCCTGTTGAGGTTACATTATATTTAACACATCCTTCTAGTTTATAACCTCGAAAGGATATGAGACTTTGACGATAACATGAGGGAAAAAACACTCAATGGTTCTAGGTTTTTGTGAAGGACCCTTTATTTCCTGTGTTTGATCTTCGCTACTGGCATTCAACAAAAGGTGGTGGTGACTCTGTGGATCTTAGAGTTCCCCATTGAGGATGTGAAACTTGGGGATGCACCCTGCGAACTTTTGGGCACATAATGAACTAGCTGTGATGGGCGTTTAGGGCGTAAGGTGGGCAGATCAGCTCATGGGGCTAGCTACGGATGTTTTCCTGCATTACCTCCATTTCTTGTTATTGTAGTCCAACCATACTGGTTAGCAGAGGAAGCTGAAGGAGCCAGATTGGCTTGGGGGGATTTAGGAGTCAAAGAGTCCATTGGTGGCTTGCCCCTCAAGGGACAATCCTTGATTATGTGTTTCAGGCTTTGGCATCTCAAGTTGTGTTCAACAGATTGATATACCTCAAAAGATGGTGGAGTACTTTATCACCATCTTGGATGTTGGCTGATTTCTTAAGGTTCCCTTGCAGGTGAACTTTCACGAAAATCCTCTTATTGGGAAGTAGCTGAAATGTTCTCTCAGGCCCATGGAAAATGAATTTTCCAAGGAGTTCGGAAGGTGCTCTAGAAAGCACCAAAACTGAGGATCGGGGGGCAGGGAGCTCAATCCACACAAGGCAGTAAAGATGAGCAGAGTCCTCAGTTGAAAAGTCTTGACTCCAACGAGTGATTACCGCCAAAGTGTTTCTAAACAGCCAAGGACCATGCTGCATGA
>ML812443.1:158434-172795 GCA_009831015.1 Picea engelmannii
AAGTGTTAATCATGACAAAACAAGCATCAAGGCTCATCCTTCTCATCTATTTCTATCATCTGTTCATTTGCCACATGCATGTGAATATTCAAAATCTCGGCTTCTGCCCTTTTTTCTTTGATAGAGGTGTTTTTATTTGGTGGCCGGAATCCTTACCCATCGACGTTTGATACATGTGATTGGAACCCCGACTTTGGGCCTTTGGGATTCAGGGGAAGGGAGGATGGGTTATTGAAATTCCTCCGGGGATCAAAATCTTTGAATCGAAACAGGGTGCTCGGAACTGTGAGCAAGACAAAAATTAGTGAGAGGAACCTTGAATTTTGGCCTTCGATATTTGGGCCTTCGGGCTTCGGGGGAAGGGAGATGACGTGGAGTAAAGCTCTGAATTTTTGGGAGCTATCCCCTTTCCACTAGTCCCACTCCTTCACATGACCTCGAGCTATGACCCGAGGTTAAGCCTCCAAGATCTTCGCAAATTTGGGTTTCAGTTGTCTAGCATGCAACTGGTTTCTTTCCATGTGAACTCTGAACTGGTAGAGGTACTCAAAAACTCATCGACAGTTCACGCCCCCTCCGACAACCAATGATGGTGATCTCTTTGCATTTTGCGACTTCAGACCTTGGGATTTTTTACTCCTCGATACTCTAATTTGTGAATCTCCAAAGGAACTCACAACTAACGACTGTGTAACTTTCCCAGAATGAATGGCTTGAGGTGGTATCACTCCTTCTAGACGGATCCACGTCTAGATGGATTTTGGGTTTCGCGTCTTCATAGTTTTTCTTCCCTCGCGAATGAAAAATTGTGAATATACGAAGTCCAAAAGATTTTCAGGTGTAACCTCCCTGTACCTTTTTTATAGGTGATGGTTGTTTGTGACCCTGATACCTTCCGAAGGGATCTCAACTATCACTAACCAAAATTCAATATCTGTTCCAATAGAAACCATAGAAGGCAAAAAATTTGTTGAGAAGATACTTAGGATTCTTCCTCCTAAATTTGATACCCTTGTTGTGACTCTAGAAGAAATAAAGACTTGAGTCAATTTAGCCTAGATGAACTGCAAGCTTCCCTCATTAATCATGAACACAGATTGAACATGTCAAATATATCATTAGAGAATTAATTTAATTTCTGCAGGGTCATCTACAAGTCATGGAAGAGGAAGGGAGAGATCTAATTCTAGAGGCAGAGGAAGAAGTTATGTCAAAGGTGGATGCAGTAGTTGTTTTGAAAATGTTGGTGGAAGAGGTCTAAACCCAAACCCAAGTACCATTCAACCAAGTGGTCAGAGAACTGATAAATCAAAGCTTCAGTTCCATTACTGTAAAAAGTATGGACATTATGCATATGAGTGCAGAAAGAGACAGTATAATCAGAACAAGCAAAGTAAAGATTAGTCAAGCAACACAAATAATCAAACTCGCCCTATGTTTATGGTACGCAATGTAGAAATTCCTATAGTATCACCAGTTGAATGCAATGTTTCTCAAGCAATTCCATGTGGCATATGCTATTTAGATTCAAGTTGTAGTAACCACATGACAAGAAACATAGATCTATTTTCTAGTTTGGATGAGTCAGTATAAACAAAGTTTATAGTTGGAATAGATAACCAAGTCATTGTATTAGGCAAAGGCAATATAAACATTTTCACTAATCAAGGGAAGAAAAAACTATGTCTGATGTATATTGTGTTTCTGGTCTGAAGCATAATCTGACGAGCACAAGACAATTGTTACAAAAAGGATACATAATCTACATGGAAGATATCATTGTGTGATTATGGATAGATTCCCAAGCAATCTTCTCATTACAAGAATCCAGATGACAAGTAACATGATTCTCCCATTGACTTTGAGGCCAACCAAGAAGAAGAATATAGCGCTAGTTGTTGGTAAATAAAAAAGTGTGCAGTTAGACACTGCATTTATTGTAGAATGTGCACACAGTTCTAATGAAGAAAGTAGTGCACATAGTATCAAGAAAGGAGAAAATGACGCACAAATGAAAGAAACATTTCAATCTGAAGTACACTATGATTCCTTGTTATGGCATTTCAGATTTGGATATTTGAACTTTGGAGGTCTAAAGTTGCTATACACAAAGGATATGGTAAAAGGTTTTCCATTGATTGTAAAACCAAAAAGGATATGTGAAGGATGCTCCACTAGAAATAGTACATTTAGAAATTTGTGGACCAATGAAAACTCCATCTATAGGAGGCAGTACATATTTTCTAATATTCATTGATGATTTCTCAAGAAAGACATGGATTTATTTCCTAAAGCATAAATTTGATGCATTGGGTTGTTTTCAACAGTTTAAATAACTTGTGGAGAAGAAGAGTGGCTATTACATCAAGTTTCTAAGAACTGATAGAGGAGGAGAATACATTTCAAGAGAATTTCATAATTTTTGTAAATTTCATGGCATCTACAAGTAATTTTTTGTGCGATACACACCACAACATAATGGTGTCGTACAGAGAAAGAACATAACCATCATGGAAATGGAGCGCACTATGTTAACAATGAAAATAATTTCATATGATTATTGGGCTGAGGCAGTAGAAACTACAATATACATATTGAACAAATGTTCAACAAAGAGTGTGAAGAACAAAGTTCCTCAAGAAGCTTGGATAGGATTAAAGCATAATGTGGTGCACTTAAAATTTTTTGGTTGTTCGTATACGCACATGTAATTCCAAATGAGTTGAGAAGGAAGATGGAAAAAAAATTATAGAAATGTATATTTGTTGGGTATTCTGAAGAAACAAAAGGATACAAGTTGTATGACCCTGCTGCAAGAAAATTCACAATTAGTCGCGATGTTCAGTTCGTGGAGAATGAAGCATGGGATGGGAGTGTAGAGAAGACAATCAAAATTACAGGTGCAATGGATCATGATGACTCAAAAGATGAAGTTGTTCAAACACCATGCACAAGTCAGTTCCCAGTCCCATCTACATCTGGCAATGCAATGCAAATCACAGTGTAAAACACTCCAGTAAGAATAGAAGGTGCGCATTCTACACCTAGAGCGCAGAAAACACCAGCAAGTAGTCCAAGTAGTTCTACATCTCCAGATCCAACTTTATCAAGTATGTTACCAAGAAAGACAAGAAGTCTGCACAACATCTATAATGAAGACGCAACAAATTCATTTTCAATTTTTTCCTTGCTTTCACAAATAGTTGATCCATTAACTTTTGAAGAAGCAGTCAAAGATGATGTATGGGCATAAGCCATGGATGAAGAAATCATATGCATAGAGAACAATCAAACATGGAAATTGGTAGATGTACTTGAAGACAAGGATGTTATAAGTGTCAAGTGGATTTACAAAACCAATCAAGATACATAAGGAAATGTACATAAGTACAAAGAAAGATTAGTTGCAAGAGGCTTTACACAAAAACCTGGAATTGATTTCAATAAAACATTTTCACCAATTGTGCTCATGGATGCAGTCATAACTATGTTAGCCATTATCGTGTAGTACAAGTGGCCAGTTTATTATATGGATGTAAAGTCATCATTTTTGAATGCTAACTTAGAAGAAGAAGTATATGTGGAACAACCACAAGGTTATGAGGTTCCAGGACATGAAGACAAAGTGTACATATTGAAAAAAACATTGTATGGGTTAAAACAAGCTCTGAGAGCTTGGTACAGTCACATATATTCCTATCTCACACATAATGGATTTCAGAGAAGTGAAAGTGGGCCAACACTATACATCAAAGAAAATCAACAAGGTAATATGTTAATTGTTTTCTTATATGTATATGATTTCATTTATACAGGTGAATTTTCCATAGAAGAATTCAAGTCAGTCATGAAGGATGAATTTGAAATGACGTTTTTAGGGCTTATGAGATATTTTTTGGGAATTGAAGTTCATGAGTCCAAAACTGACATATTTATCTCACGGTCCAAGTATGTGCATGAAATATTGAAAATATTCAATATGATAAATTCAAAAGAATCCCCAACACTTGTCATAATAGGATTGAAGTTAAGAAAGGAAGATAAAGGGTCCAAGGTGGATCCCACATTGTTTAAAATACTGTTAGGAAGTCTTATGTATCTCACAGTGACAAGACCTGATATTATCTATGGAATGAGCCTAATCTCAAGTTTCATGGAAAATCCAAGAGAATCCAATTGGAAGGTAGGAAAGAGAATCCTAAGATATGTGAATGGAACAAAAGATTTTTTCATTAAATAATCCACTTTAGAATATTTCAAAATCATTGGATACACTGACAGTGATTGTGGAAGAAACATAGATGACAGAAAAAGTACCTCTCAATACACATTTCATTTTGGAACATGTATGATATCACGGGAATCAAGGAAGTATCCCATAGTGACTCTTTCTTCAGTAGAAGTAGAGTACGTCACAACTACAAGCACAACTTGCCAAGTAGTTTGGATGAGAAGAATGTTAAACCATTTTTTGCAGGAACAACAGGAACCGACAACAGTATTCTTTGACAACACTTCAACCATCATGTTATCAAAGAATCATGTGTAAGAGATCTGTTTAGATTTTTGCAGGTCAAAAGAACAAGTCACATACATTTTCACAAATCCTTTAGCAAGAGACGCATTTCAACATCTGCGTAGTAGTTTGGGAGTCTGTGTCGTAATTGATGAGTGAAAGTAAAATTTAAACTCAATTTTTGATGTAATTTTCTTTTCTTATCCCACCTACTTATAATTAAGGGGGAGTGTTGGATATAGTAATTACAAGTTAGTGAGATATTTATGTCTCCATCTATTTGTGTTTCAGTCATTTTTTCAGTAGAAGAATTGTCAGTCAGTCAGTCTGCAAGTGCAAAATCACACGTTTACTCAAAGTTAGTTGGCAACCAGGAGAGTTATAAATGGAGATGATCTTTATCTTTCTCAAGTTCAGTAAAGTAGTTGAAGAGTTAGTCAAATTAATGGTAGTCTTGAATGTTTAGTCAGTCTTAGCTTATGTAAGAAGTATCAGTTGGAGTCTATTTAAGTCTGAGTCTTTAGTTAGTAGAAAATGATGCACAATATATGCACAAAGGATGATGCAGAGTGAAGCAGAGAGGTAGAAAGAATAGTCGAGAGAAGAAACAACTGACGAGTTATAAAATTCTGAGCATAAGATCAGTGTTTGTGAAGTTAACAAAATAATTCATTAGAGCTCAAGCTGATTTTTTTATTGTATTCTGTAACCGTGCGCAGTGTGTCGAAGTTCATTAAAATCAAATATTTTGTGTTGTCAACTTTATGAGTATTTATGAGTTTATATGCTAAACATATCATTTTGTTGTTCCACATTTATAAATTGTTCTTGAAAGGGTTTTATATTACAATGCATAACATTTCATGTAGTCTGTGAACTACGCGACAATTCCTGAGAGTTTAGTGACAAATATTGTGTTGCACAGTATTTTGTCACAACGCTGCGCATAGTTTCCTTGCATGATGCAGATCCAAGTTTTTATCAGTGCACACTGGATGCAAGAATAAGGACTTGGTATATATATATATATAATTCATCATAAACATTTGTAATTGTTGTAAGCATAACAAGTTATATCATATAGTATTATGCATAGCCCTTACATCTGTGTGTTTTGAAAAAGCTCGGGCAATTTAAAAAATGATTGAGTCACATTCCATTATCTCCCCCTAAACATTAACAAAATGTGGTTTAGCTTTAGGAAACTTAAGTGTAACTATATTCAATTTGCAAAAAGGTACATAAAGAGTCTGAGACAAAAAAACTATTTTGAAGGGTCTATGAGACAAAGAACCATTTCTATAGAAGCTTTTGTTTATAATATTTCTTGTTACTGATTATTATGTTAATACCTAAAAGACATGTCCTTTTCAATAGGTTATGTATTTATCATATTTCTCGTTACTGATTATTATGTTAATACCTAAAAGAAATTTCCTTTTCAACAGGTTCTGTAGATTTTAAAGGATGTGTTGAAAACCTCTATAAAATACATTGGTTATGTAAAGAGATTAGATTCATATTTCAGATTAAAAAGGTGATTGAATAAGTATTTTTTCAAACATTTAGTACCCAATCCGAGTCATTATTATCTGATTATTTTCACAATGCTTGAGGTTAGGATGGTGGAAGAAACAAAATTGAATGACTCTTGGAAACCCATGTACAATATGTAAAATTTTAGATGAACTCGAAAACTAGGAACAAGAGAAATAACCACAATAATCAGTGGTTTGAAAAAATTAAATCACTAGAAACCAAAATTGAAACCCCTCATACAAAACCCATGTTTTGAGTTTCAACTTGTACAATACATTTAGATTTAGCTTAACACAAAAAATGGATAGGAAAAATGATTAGACGGTCCAATCATCAATGTTCATTGTCAAAACTAAATATACATGTCCATAATATCCCCAAAATATTCCTATAACATCCCTGAAATCTACCAAAAGCATCCCTGAAATCTCTATGGAACATCCATGAAATCTTCCCATAATGTCTTGGGGACAGCCAACAAATCCCTAACTCCCCAATGAAATGTCCAACACTTTGGGGATATTTCCTAAGATTCCCCAAATCCCCAAAACACAAGAACTGTTGGTGCAAGGGTATTTTGGAGAGAACACTTGTGCAACATAAATTAATAATGATACAACATTGCCATTATCTTTCCTCATAAATGTGGATTTGTTTTTGCAAAGGCAAAGTAAATGTTAACTGGTTTATGGATGTTTTTTTAATGTGAAGATTTAAAGTGTTATAAATATACTTAATAATGTATTAAGTTAATATATTTGGAAATTATTTATCTTTGTTCAAATTCAAATACCACTTTACACATTATTATATTACTCCTACAGACCATGGATGCCCTCAAGGATCCCGATCCGCCTCCAGAGGTCCTTGCTTTTAGAACCATGGTTGCTGCTGGCACTAAGTGCCCTCTCACTGCGACTTAGCAGAAGTTCCTAACGAAAATGGACTCAATCCCTTCTATGGCCCTTCCGGAAGAATAAACTTGCAAAGCGGCCTTGAACCTAGCCGAGAGAGGCCTCATAGGCCAGTTCATGGGCCTCTAGCCTTCTCCCAAAATGGTGGAAGAATGGACTCAAAGGAACTGGAAGCCATTGATCAAAGAGGGAGTCAAAATATTTTTCATAGGTAAGGGTTTCTTTGTGTTTGTCTTCGAAAACCCGGATGACAGAGGATTAATCTTCAGAAATGGGCCATACTTTATGGGACCTCAGGGTCTTTATCTAAACAAATGGACTCCATATTTTGACCCCACCCAAGACGTCCCTTCTGCTGTCCCAGTTTGGGTTAGGCTCCCTCATTTACCTCTCCACTGCTGGAATAAAAAATCCCTCCAGATCATTGGTAACGCGTTGGGAAAATACATAGACCAAGATGCAAGAAAGGATCAGTATTCTTGCGCTCGTATCTACATAGAAGTGGATATAGAAGAGGGGCTACCGTAAGAAATCAAACTCACTGTAGCAGGGTGGACGCATGTCTAGGATTTGGACTACGAACAACTACCTTTTAAATGCAGACATTGCCACAGGCACGAACACTTTGCAAAGCATTGCAAGAAGAAGGCTGAGGAACAAGTAGACAAACAAAATGGGGAACAATGGAACCTAGTCGAGAAAAATGAAAACTCAAAAAAAGGCACAGGTAAAGGAAAGATGACTAGAGGTCCTAGCAGCTCTAGAATCGGCCAAGAAACGAAAGCAATTCCAAGTGGGACATAAAGTGCGTAGAACAATCAAGTAAATCTAACCCAGGAGAACGTGGAACAGGAAGACACACCACCTTCAAACAAAGAGGGAGGGGAAGAAATACAGATTGAAGCCAATCAAGGCAGCCCCTCCAATCCTTCATACACAGAAATCTCAAGGAAAAAACCAGTGGAAAGCTCAGGTTCTTTAGAGGATGAAACCTATGAGCATCCTTCGAAAAAAGCAGGAAGGAAATCCTGCAAAGAAAAGAGGGAGGAGGAGGCAGAAAGGCTCAAAACACAAAGAAGCCAGTCTACAATAGAAATGTCTATTGGGCGAAATACCAGACCAAGGCCTTCCAAGGGAGGCCCCAATCCCCCCCTCTTTAGTAAATAATGAATCTCGTCTCTTGGAACTGTAGAGGACTGGGGAATCCCTCCAAAATAGAAGTAGTTAAGGACCTTTTGAAAGCAAATCCCTCAGATATTCTCATGCTCCAAGAGACCAAAATAGAAGGGAAATCCCTTCTAGAGATCAATAGTTCAAAGTGGAATAAAAGATCAGGCAAAGTAGTCAGTTCAAGGGGAACCTCTGGAGGGATGGAAACTCTTTGGACCGAAGACCTATTCCATTTGAATAAGCATCATGAAACCCAGCACTGGATTTTCACGAAACTGAAGAACAAAGAAAGTAAGTTGTCCATCTATCTCTTCAATCTTTATGTACCTATTTCCTACTCTAAAAAACGAGAATGTTGGAATTCTCTCTCTGCCTTTTTAGAGGAGATTTCTCCTAGCAATATCATCATAGCCGGGGATCTTAATATTGTAATGAAAGCAAAAGAAAAGAAGGGGGGCTCCAGCATCAGAGACCCCATGCTGACTAAGGTGGAGGAGCTCACACAGTCTTGGGATCTTTTAGACTTCAACCCTGTTCGAGGCATTTATACTTGGTCCAATAACAGGGTGGGACCGGACCACATTTATGCTCGATTAGATCGATTCCTGGTACAAAGCTCCATAATGATGAACAAAAAGATCATCATCACCAAAATCCCGCCTAAACTTACCTCATACCACAAGCTAATACAACTTCTCCTAGAAGAGGAAGAAGACCTGGGCCCTATTCCTTTTCGATTCATCCCTCTATGGATCGAGAAAGATGGTTTTATAGAGATACTGAAAACAACATGGGCCAAATCCTTCTTTGGATCCTCAAGTTATGTATGGGAGCAAAAGTTGAAAGCTACAAAACAAGCTCTGAAGGACTGAATAAAGAAACCAACGCCTACTCCTACCAAACAAAGAAGAGAAGCAGTGCAGTCATTGCAGACCCTGCAAACGGATATGGAAAGAAAAGATATCACAATAGAGTTGTTGGAAAAATAAATAAAAGCGCAACGATCCACATATCAATCTTTTCGAAAGGAAGAAGAATACTGGAGACTTAAATCCAGAAGTCTCTGGCTGAAGGCTGGGGATAGGAACACCTCCTTCTTCCACCGACAATATAGAGAGAGACTGTCCATGAATCATATAGCAGAAATCAAAACAGTCGAGGGCCAAGTCTGCAAAGGTTTCAATCAAGTCAAAGCTACCGCAGAATCCCATTTCAGGAATTTATACAGAGAAGGCACTCAAAGAAATGATGAGGAAGCTATTGAATTCCTCTCCAACATCCCTTCTCTCATCAGTCCTGAAGACAACACAATCCTCTGTAGACCAACCTCTGAGGAAGAAATCATTAATGTTATCTGGTCCATGGATGCAAACAAGGCACCTGGGCCTGATGGATTTACAATCCACTTCTACAAATCTTGCTGGCATATTATCAAGGATGATATCCATAAAATGATAAGTGGTTTTATAAAAAAAGACAAGGTAGGTGGAGGAACCAACTCCACTTACCTTGCTTTAATCCCCAAAGACTCCAACCCTGATTCATTTGCAAGATTCAGGCCCATATCGCTATGTAACGCTTCCTATAAGATTCTGGCTAAACTTCTAGCAAATCGGATCAAGCCGCTGCTAAAAAGATTGATCTCCAGTCCTCAAGGTGGTTTTGTGGAAGGTAGGCACATTCTGGACAATGTAATCCAAGTCTAGGAGACAATACATTCAAGCAAACAGTGGAAAGAGAAAGGTATGTTGATAAAATTAGACACGGGGAATTCTTTTGACAGAGTTAATCGCTCTTTCCTATGCAATGTTCTTCTCTCCTTTGGCTTCTTGTCTCACTTTGTTCAGCTAATTAAAGCCTGCATTGACAATCCGTGGATTGCCCCTCTAGTCAATGGTCGCCCAACCAATTTTTTCCAAGCTCAGAGAGGCATCAGGCAGGGATTCCATCTCTCCCCTTTCCTGTACATCTTAATGGTTGATTCCCTTAGTCGAAAGCTCACTGCTGAAAGACTAGTTGGAAACATTCCAGGTCTCAAACCTTCCATTGGAGCAGAACCTATGAACCATGCACTCTTTGCTGACGATTCCCTTCTCCTCGAGGGATCCTCCATCAGAATAGCCAAAGATTTTGACACAATCCTTAGAAACTATTGCAGAGTTTCGGGAGCTTTAGTCAATGAGAGAAAAAGTGAAGTCTTCAGTTGGAATATAGGCCAGCCTGACTCACAGGCACCACCACTCTCCTCGGGTTCAAAGGCCAAGCAAAATGGGATAGGTTTAAGTATCTCGACCTTCCCATCATTTCTGGCGTCAACAAAATATCGCTTTGGAGCGATATCATCTCTAAAATCAAATCCAAAATTACTGCGTGGGAAGGCATCTGGTTGACTAAGGGAGGCAAAGTTATCTTAATCAAATCCCTGCTGTCTGTGCTTCCAATCTTCCAGGCAACATTTCTTCTCGCACCAAGAAACGTGATGGAGCAAATATCCAAACTTCTCAGAGATTTCTTATGGCAGGGAGGGAAGGGCAACGAAAAAAAAATGCATTTGGTGAGCTGGAAAGTTGTTAAAAAATCCATGGCCGAGGGCGGGCTGCAAATTAGAGACCCCGCACTTGTCAAGTTAGCATTGGGAGGAAAGATTTTGTGGAAGTTGATCCAGGAGCCCATGCACCCGGTTAGTGTTACTCTGCGCACAAAATACGGGCCCAACAAAACTCTTAGCAACCTCCAAAACGATAGCACAGTAAGTTGTACGCAGGTGTGAAAATTGTGCTGCAAAAGCAACAATTTCTTCAAAAAATCGGTCTACAGAATACCTGGCAATGGAAAACGTACGCATTTGTGGCTCGATAGCATCATGGGGAGAGAACCTCTGGCTGAAAACGTGGACATAACAGATCTTAGAGACTAGATGGAGAGAGCAGGAGTTAACAGTTTATATGACCTTTCGAAATGGGACGAGCATGGAGATTGGGCAAGATGGGATTTTCATGGAGTCCCAGCTTGGTTATCTCTGCAACAATCAATGCTTGTAGATCTACTGGAGGACGCCACCCCTGTCAATAGAACCATGAAAGATAGCTGGGGATGGGGCCAGACAGGTGTATACACCACAACAGGAGGATATAGAGTTTTGCAGACCTCAAGAAACAACAGTCAAACTCCGACTTTCTGGAAAAACGTCTAGGAACCTCTAGCCATACCAAAAGTGAACTTCTTCTTTTAGACCCTGGTGCACAATAAACTTCTAACGGGAGATAATCTGGAGAAAAGGAACATAGTGGGGCTTCATAGATGCGTGTTATGTAGCAATAAATCTGAAACAGCCCAACACCTATTCATGGAATGCATTTTTTCTAAAGAGGTCTGGGGACTCATTCTATAGGACTTTCAGATTTCATTCCATCCCCAAAATTTTGTTGCATATCTCTTTGCCTCTTGGAGTCTTTTCTAGCCCCAACAAATCCCCTCCAAATCATTTTGGCGCAAAATCTGCACAACGATTCCCAAATATGTACGTTGGCATCTTTGGTTGGCATGCAATCAGCTGATTTTCAAAGAGCTGCGGCACTCCCCATTGCAAGTAGTTGCAAAAGCTAAATCCTTCCTCCTGGAAGCGGCCCAACAACAGTATTTTAAAGAGGATCCTTCGTTACTGCCCGAGGAAAAGAGGTGGATAGGCCCTCTTGTGCCTTATCCGTGTAAGCATCTCCTCTCCCCTCAAACTGTCAATCCGGACTGGCGCATAAGAGATGATGATGACACTTTCCAGTCTTGGTGGCAGTCTCAAAATTTAACCACAATTTTCTTTGATGGGGCGTCCAAAGGAAACCCCGGTGTCGCTGGTGCTGGGGGGGTCATCTACTCCCCGGATGGGTCTACAAAAGACTGTTTCTGTTGGGGATTAGGTCATAAATCCAACAATCAAGCTGAGATACTAGGGATTATCAAAGCTTGCCTTATTGCTAGAGAAAAAGGAGTCAAAGACCTTCAATTTTTTGGAGATTCAGAGATAATAATAAAAAAATTAAACATGGAGGCACGGTTCAGAAATGCTAGCCTAAACAAAACCTTGGTCAGATTGAAGAGAGTTCTTCTAGACTTCAACTCGTACAAGTTTTATCACATTCTTAGAAATTCAAACAGTGAAGCTGATCAGATGGTGAACAAAGGAAGCACACTCATGAAAGGACTGCTAATTGTAAACAATGAAAGTTTTGTTCAAATTCCCTGAGAAGGTTGTAAATCAAAAGCAACAGCAGTTAGAAAACTACTTTGTATTAGGGGTCGCTTTGGCAAAGACCCATTTTCACTTCAGATAAATAAATCCCATACCCGTTATAGTTAAAAAAAAAAATTCAAATACCACTTTCATAAATATAATTTCTAGATACATTATGTATTATAATTTATTGGAAATTTTCATTCTTATTTAAGAGATAATGTCCATTTTCAATTTTGATTGGACTCATTTTATACTAAACACATTATCTTTATAAAAATATTGTATTTACACCATACTAGAAAATTAAATTAATTTTTTATTAAAAAATCAATTTGAAAATCATAAAATGCCATATTACTAGAAAATTAAATTAAATTTTTATTTAAAAACAATTTAAAAATCATCAAAATTACTTTTCTTATTTTTCTTATCAAAATTAAAATTAAATCCATTTGATTATATATCAGTCATATAATAACTAGAAAATATAAAACTTATTAAAGCATATAATAACTAGAAAATATAAAACTTATTAAAGCATATAATAAATTGATAACTATTTTATTAATTCAATATTTAAACATGCTAATATATAATAAATACATATTCATTTCACTTATGACATAGTGTAACCATATTGATAATTCTAATTCAATTCTAAGTGGTGAGAACAATTCTAATACATAGTGTCACCATATTGATAATTCTAATTCAATTCTAAGTGGTGAACATAATCCTAATAGATGATTTGCAATAGAGCAAAATAAATTTCAAACAAATTTCTGCAAAACTTAAACAATAGAATGCTCTTCGTATTTGGTTGGAAATTTCTTGTTTCCAAAATGAACATGCATATTGTGCAAAACTTGAGCAATAAGATATTTGATGAAGAATATTTTGGTAAATAGTTTTTTTTATAATTTAATTTTTATAATTATAATAATTATTAATATGATAAATAAAAGGAAATTGAATTATTCTTGTAAATTTTTTATATTAATTTTAATAATAAAAAATATTATATACAAAATTATAATTTAAAATAAATAGTAAATATAAAGATTTTTTATAATATGTTATTTGATGAAGAATATTTTGGTAAATATTTTTTTTATAATTATAATAATTACTAATATGATAAATAAAAGGAAATTGAATTATTCTTTTAAATTTTTTATATAAATTTTAATAATAAAAAAAATATTATGTACAAAATTATAATTTAAAATAAATAGTAAATATAAAGATTTTTTTTTAATAGAAAGAGGTCTAAAATTTTTCAATAAGCAAACAAAAATGCCTTGCTATATAGTAAAGCTACAGTTTTCACATGAGGTTTCTGCTCAAAGGCCTTGCTTAAATATAGTCGATAAAACATGCCTATTATACATATAAAAAATTGATACACTTTTTAAAAATACTGAATAGGAATCCCTATTTGAAAGCATTACCCTCTATATAGTGTCGAGACATTCAAGTCTAGCTGAACAGGTGCTTCTGCGGGGGATGAGGCTTCTTCTAAGTTACCTGGAGTGTGATTAACTAATGGAGGGGTCGAAAGTTGCAGATGATTGGTCTGTCACTCGTCCAATTTTTTTTTAAGCATTGAACACTCTTCTTGGAACTGAAGGACGAAATGTCTTTGCTGGACTAATTCCTCCAATAATGTGAGCACTTGAGTCAAGATTTTGTTTTAGTGAATTATAGAGAGAACACCATATCGTGGGTGTTTGCATTCTCCTCTTCTATCTTCTCGACCTTCCTTTCTAATTTCCCTGAATTCCTGATATCCATTGCTTGGCACAACCACCTAGGCTCAAAGATATGCCTAAGAGAGGAAAGGAACTGAGAGATCTCCACCATAATGAAAGAGATGAGCTGGATTGAGGAGCCATGTCTAGGATATTGATGCAGACCCCCCTTCTCTCCTAAGGGCTGCGTGACCTCCCGGTCAAGGATCGATCAAGAAACTGAGTCGGATTGACTCTTCG
>ML812444.1:58650-69280 GCA_009831015.1 Picea engelmannii
AGTAATATTACTGCTATATGTGGATGACTTATTCTTAACTGGAGAAGAAAAGCTCATCACTGAATGTAAGAAGAGACTTGCCTCAGAATTTGAAATGAAAGACCTTGGCCTAATGCATTATTTCTTAGGGCTTGAGGTATGGCAGAGTCCTGAGAGGATCTTCCTTAACCAAGGGAAGTATACATTCGAAATCCTGAAGAGATTCGACATGCTAGAGTGCAAGTCCATGAATACACCCATGGAAGCGAAGTTGAAGCTGTTGGTCGACACTTCGTTAGAGTTGATTGATGCCACACTGTATAGACAGATTATTGGATCACTGATGTACCAACACAACTCAATAACATGTATTATGTGAAATAGTAGGAAATACAACTGGCATGCGGAAAGCAGAGAAACTAATCATCAGCTAGATCTTGTGGATCATCACTAGAATACAATGCAAAACAATCGTGAAATACTCGTGATCAGAAGGAGTGAATGGATATGCAACATGCATGGATAGATTTTCTACATGCGGCTTCGGAAGCTCACGACAACTGCTGCAAATGACTGAGATATTCGCCCTAGTGGCTACACTTGCCTGATCGGCTTGAAAATTGTGCCAAAATGTGCGCCCTGGCCTCTAAGGTCCTCCTGGTATTTGACAGACTGAAGATAGGCTCATTGAAGATCTGAATGGACCCCAAATGAGATCCCCCCGGGGTTTTCCCACCTCCTAAGCTCTGGCAATGCGCCCTGATGAATCCACCGTCAGAATCAGATGATATCTGTCTCAAAATGATTGCCCTAGCCTCCTCTGTAATGGGTCGAAAGGTTTTCCCCGGATCTGGTCCGATGAGCTGTCTGGAACCCTCGATGTACCTCCCCAAGTGTTACGCACTTCCTGGCTGAATGATGCGCAATGATGGATTCCTCCATCAGAATTTGATGATTGATGGCTCAAAAGAGGCGCCCTGACTCCCTCTCAACTGGGTCGGAAGGATATGGCGAGATTTGCTCCAGTCTCGTCTAGCTACACAAAACTGTGTGTCAAACCCTTGTGCCCTCACTGGCTGCAATGCGCACTGACTGAACTGGGTCTGTAGAACACTGATATGGCACGGTGAAATACTTGGATGGTACGTTCGATAGGCTAGTGTGTGTCTTCCAACACCGAAATCGATTTGGGGTGGTGGTTTCCTCTAGAAATCCACAAAACATATGCTCAGGTGGACTTCCTCCTTTGGAACCTGTTTCTCAATTCACAAATCAATGATAATGAGGAATTAGGCGAATTCCTTTTCTTATACCTCCACCGATCTATTTTGTCATTGACATCACTTAAGCTAGGCGCCTTACTCCTAAGTTGAGTATGATTAATTAATTAAGTCCCCCCCGAAACACCTTTTTCTTCTATTTCTCCATTGACTTTGGCTTAAGTGACTTTGGATTTTTGGCTTATTTCATCGTTTAGCCTTTATTCACCCTTATTTCTCCCTTTGTTCCCTGTCTATGCCTGACTATAGTCTACGGGAATAGATAGACTACTAAGTCACTCCTTGCTGAGGCTATTCTTGGGAATAGGACATCACAGATAAACGGTAAACAGCTCCATCAAATCGTAGATGCACTGATCTTGTGAGTAAGAGGGTTTTCTTGATCTTATAATGATGTACTATGTATATTTTGATGTAAATGAGGTTTGCCAATTAGCTTTAACCTTCTCTTTATCAATGAATCCATGAATCTTTTTTCAAAATAAATTTTAAGATCCTTATATTATTTACCCATCGATAGTTATTTTATTCTGGATATCGAGTACATTTTACAACATAGATCTATAGTATTGTCAATTTACATTTTGTGCTTTCGCTTATATTATCAACTGAAATTAGCAAGGTTGGTAAAACATTTCTCCTCAAAATGAAGTAGACACTATTAAAGGGGACACAATTAGAGGAGCTTGATAGTGAAACGGGAATTTTTATTACCCCCCTTTTATCTCTTGTTTTCATTCTGTTCTCTGCCCAACTAAATTTTGAGAGAATGTGACTTCCTGTTTTGCTTTCCTGCTTGTAGACTTGTACAAAAAATGGACTGGACTATATTCATTTGATAACTGTTTGTTTTATCCATTAGAACTCTCTCTGTGCTCAACCTTGTTCAAGCAGTTAAGTTTTAACAGTTTCTAGTCTGTTTTTCAATAGGGACCACATGCTGATTTTTCTGGGCCGACTTCTGGAAGCACGGCATGTGTTGCACTTTTTCGAAATAATCAGCTTATTGTGGCAAATGCTGGTGATTCCCGTTGTGTCCTCTCAAGAAAGGGTCAGGTAACTTTAGTTACTGTGATATGAGAGTTGTTTGCATTCTGGTATTTTCATGCACTTTGGGCAAACATCGAAAATAGTTGTGCCTGTCTTGTATGTAAAGGCAAATAAAGTTGCCAATTTTTGTTCATTGTCATTTTTTCTTGAGTATTTTTCATCTAATAGAATTTTCCTAGTTATGACTCTTATTCATTTGACAGTCATACAACTTGTCAAGAGATCACAAGCCAGAGCTTGAGATTGAAAGGGATCGAATTCTTCGAGCTGGAGGATTCATTCATGCTGGACGTATCAATGGAAGTTTAAATTTGGCGAGGGCTATCGGTATGTCGCTTAGTCTTGTTTAAATTCATGATGTTGTCAAGTATTTAGATACTGGGAAATTCCAAAAGGTTGTGTCTGCTTGCAGGAGATATGGAATTCAAACAAAACAAGTTTCTTCCTGCTGAAAAACAAATTGTAACTGCGAATCCAGATATAAATGTTGTAAGTAATTTAATCCCTTCTGGATGAACTACACCATTTGACCATGCATGAATTTGTTTACTTCGTTTTGGTGGCACAGACCATTTGCAGTGTCAATTCATTGGTTGTCACATTGTGTATTAATGTAGGTGGAGCTCTGTGAGGATGATGAGTTCGTTGTCTTGGCATGTGATGGAATCTGGTAAGGCAAAATTTCGGCACGTAGAGTCCTTTAATTGTTATGACTTGTTTAGAAGTTGCCTTCTTTGTTCATTTTTATGATAATGTAAATATTTTACTTGTAGCATTAGCTACTTGTTTTTCATCAGATTTGTGTAAGGTAACAGTATCTTGTGGGACAATCAATCTTGGCTCTAGGTGTTACCTCCTAAAAGATATATCTGGTGTGCATGCTAGCTACCAATCAACGACTTTGGAACTCCCTGTTAGGATTTCACTGCTTTTAAACATTTTTAATGCCAGTTTTTTCATGCCTATTTCCTAATCAACAGAATCTCAGTATTACCCAGTCCATTGGACCATTATAATAAACCCAAAAGGAAACCCATTCATTACTGAACTAAATTACTGAGATTTGGATATGGATCTGCCAGATTTTTGAAACACCAGGATCCGGATACGTCTGGGAAATGGCAGGCACAAACAATTTAAATATATTTTTACAATTTGTAAAAATAAAACTTTGAATATAAAAAATATAAAATTTTAAATATATGACTTGTATAATTTGAAAATATAATACTTATATAAAATAGTTAATGTATTAAATTTTAACTACTAAATCGCTTTATGAATAAGTGAGTTATTATTTATTTATCTCTTGTTCGATATCATAATAAATCAATATATTGTAATAGAAATATAAATTCATAAATTTTAATTTATACTTTAATATATAATTTATAAATTATAATATCAATAATTTAAGATTAAAACATAACTTACAAGATTATATGATCTAATATACCCTCATGGGTATGGGGTTAAACTGCAACCGGGGGTAGTATTTGGTTTTATGTATGGGACAAAGGCTAGATGCTACTTGAAAGCACATGACCCCACTACTATAGCCTCAACAGTGACAGTACAAGATACTGGCTTTCTTGCAGATACTATCTACACTGAAACCACCTTTTTGGTTTTGGGAATAAGACCTAAAACTGCTTCTAACTAGCTAAGAGCTAGCTAAGAGCTCGTCTTCCTCGTGATAGAATTGGTAGCTCAGAGGTACTTATGCATTGGCGGTGCCCAACATGCGGAAGTGACCGAGCACACTTTCTTCCTAGTGACTTTATAATATGTTTTTATAAAGTAACTTTATAAAGTGTTTTTATAAAGTTGGGTCTTTTAATGTTTTAAGTGTAAAAGTGACTTTATGATGTTATGGGTCACTTTAGTGACTTAAGTGACCTGAACGAATGATTAAGTTGTGACCGTTGATCTCATGATGGCAAGATCTAATCTTGACCATCAATCTCATTGGAAGACCAAGGGTTAGGGCAGTTACACTTTCAAATTAGATAAAGGTAGTTCATGAGGAAGAGAGCGGAGCACTTTTGAGGAGAGAGAGAGGGAAGTTGAAGAGGCAAGACTTTCTAGAGAAGTTCTTTGCTTGGAGGGAAGAGCTACAGCAAGGGGTTTGACACACATCCATAGGAGAGGGATAGACATACAATCCAAGGAGCTAGTTCAGCATCAAGTACAGTCCGTGCAACTGATACAAAAGGGGCCGTACAACTGTGTTTGCTGGACATACAACAAGGTGGCACAAAAATCGAGGTTGTTAGTTAACAACAGATTGACACAATTTTCTATGCAGTTTGCTGAGGTTATTCTGTTCTGTACCATACAGTTGCTCTTGGCATGAGTTTCTTGGCAGTTCTGAGATTGTTTGTTGTAGTTTGCTGGCAGTTCTAGGCCATACAGTCAAAGCTATTTTCCCAAGACACAATCTGGCACTGTTTTCTAGAGGAATAACTTGCCAAAGTGAGAGATAAGTCTGAGTATTTTATGCTCATGCTATTGCTGTTGTAAAACTCTGATTTTTCACTAGAGCTGAATAAAGAACTATTCTCCTTAAATCTGTCTTTCTTTTCCTGAGTATTCTTCAAGTGGCATTGTTCATATTTTTGTGCCAAATGAGGTTTTCTGTTTGCTGTTAAAGAGTTATTTCTGCTGCCATTTTATTTCAGAACTTATCTATTAGTGTTTCTGTTCATAAAGTACAGTTGTGTGGCTGTTGAAGCTTTATAGGAGGCTGAAATCTAATTTAGACGAAGTGTTATTCTGAGATATATATATTTTTAACGCCTCGAACGTAAGGAAACAGGTTAATAGCCCAAGACATAGACGCATCTCGCAGAGGTAGAAGTCTGCCTCCTTACAGACCATGAGCAGGTTATTTTAGGTGGCATGGTTTTCCTTGAATAACAGTGATGAGTCAGACCACATTTGTGGATAGTAGCCAGTGATGGCTGTCCTCATTGCTGGTTGACAACTGAGTTATGATAGGTTTTTCTACCTTCGACAAAAAAAAAGATCTAATATAGAGGAGACCAAAATTTGGTGAATACAAAGTGGCAGATCTTTTTTTTTATTTTCATATTAAAAAAACAAAATTGCAGGATCCAGATATGATGCTTGGGATCCATTTTACGACTGAGGGGATCTGTTTTTTTCTGTGCAGGAAATAGATATGAAATGGATCCAGGCGGATCCTGATCCAGATCCGATTCAGGGATCCATGGATCCATCCTAGGACTGATGGATCTGGTAACAGAGCTACTTAAGCATAATGATGAGAATTTGACAGCAACTTCTAATGCAACACACTGAGCATAAGGAAATGCACCAAAATTACAATGCATTGGCATGTGCAGGGAATAGAGAAGGCAGTGCACACAAACAAAGATACATTGGTGATTTCTTAGCATTTGATAGGAGGTTGAAGAGGGGACATCGCTGGAAATCTATGTCACTTGGAATATGGTTATGGGTTTTGGAAATGGCACTTTCAGAATTTCAGGAAACAGGAAATGGGACGCACATGTCAGAGGTCAATGAAGAATGAAATTTGGCTATTAATTTAATTAAATTTAAATATTAAAGTCCACTGGTGGCCAGAAATGGCCAATGGGACTATAAAATGTACAATTAGTAAGCATTCGAAGTGCTAAGCCATCTTCATAAGAACTAAAAAAGAAATAGAAGGGGCGAGCTCTCTGTGGGAGGCTTGTGTCCACATGTTGTGACATGGTCAACCATGGATTGAGAAAGGATCTAACTACAATTTAATATTCTTTCTTTTACTTGTCTTGGAGGTAGTTAGCGAATAATATTTGTTTATTGTATGAGAGAAGAGACTCCCTATATAAAGAGGAGCTCTCTCTTGTTGATGTTTTGGTAGCTGCGGGAGGTATTTTCCTCCTAGACAACTTTTCTTAGAAGAAGAGAAGATTCCAAAAGTCAAAGGAAGACCATCGAACAGTGGAAGAAAATCCTAGAAGAGAAGTCGGCCCACCAAAAAGGAATAAAGTGAAGTTGGAACCTCCAGAAAGAGAAGTCGGCTCACAGGAAAAGATAAAAGGGAAATAGGATTTCCCAGAGAAGAAGTCGGCCCCAACTAAAGGACTATAAATAAGGTGACGCCTTGCTCATTTTTACACACTTACTCCCTCATCTCTCACTCAAGAAGAAGGCGCTAGTTTGAGGCAAGGAAGGAAGATGCAACACTACAACTCTTGGAGATTCTTGGTTACTCTTGGTGGTGGTTTCTATCTTGTGCGCTCTCCTTGAGAACAGGTGCGCTATCTCTGTATGGTGGTGCTGCTGCAACTACTTGGTATGCTAGCTCTATCTTGTGTGCTAGCCTTGTGCTAGGGTTTCTTCATTGTCTGTTTTCTTGTAAGAGTTGGTTTATGGTTGTTTTTTTTTGGACAAAATCTATCTAAGAAAGGTTGGCTGGGTTTTTGCCAGGATAAACTCTTGTGTCTTCTTGTACTTGTTTATGCTCCTCATTTTTCGGTACATGGTATAACTGTTAATGTAAAAGAAGATCTAAGAACACTAGTAAATCTATTGCTCTGAAAATTAAGAAATTCTAACATGTTGTCAGAGTTGGTTACCTTCAAAACAGTCTAACAGCTGGAAGGAAAGATCTTGAGATTTGCAGTTGCACAATTCTTTTTTCAAGCTCGTTGAGCACTTGTTCCAAGTTGTTGGGACTAATCCCACTTCAGAGCAAATCGTCCAACCCTAGTGCACTCATTGCAACACTCAGATTGTAGAAGTTTGAAATTTTGGATTTTTCAGTCCTAGGGTTTCTACCAGCGAAAATGATTACCAGTATAAGAGTTGAGGATAGATTGGATGGAACAGATAACTTCAGATCGTGGAAGCAGAGGGTACTCCTCATTCTAGAAGAGAATGAGTTGTTGGATCATGTCAAGAAAGTTCTCCCAGAACTAGAAGAAGCAAACGCCAAGGCAAAGTTTAAGAAGAATGAAATCAAGGCCAAAAGGATCTTGACAGATTCAATCAAAGATCACTTGATATCCAATGTATTAGAATTGAAGACACCAAAGGAGATGTTTGATGCCTTAACTAGGCTATATGAAAGCAAGAACACTAGTAGGAAGCTAACCCTAAGGCATCAACTCGGAAACATGATGATGAACAAGTCAGAAACAGTCTCCAACTACTTCATGAGAATTTCACAGATCAAGGACCAGCTCATAGCTATTGGAGACTTGATGGACGATGCAGAGCTTGTGACTACTACACTTAATGGTTTTCCATCTTCTTGGGACCCATTTGTTCAAAGAATTTGCGCAAGAAGTAAACTGCCCAAGTTTGACAAATTGTGGACAGACTCTACCCAACAAGAATCTAGATTGATATCTAAATCACATAAGAAAAATGATGAAGAAAACCAAGATCTTGATGTTCATGTGAAGAAAAGGAAAGAAAGAAGAAGTACTAGTCCAAAGAAAACTAGAAGACCACACCATAAGAAGGATGTCTCAAAAATTAGATGTTATAATAGAAAGAAGTTGGGAGATTGTTCCTTTCAATGTCCTCATGGGAAAGGGAAGAGGAAACATCACGCACATGCAACAGATACGAAAGAGGCCACATCTCAGAAGAAGGCAAAGGAATCAAAGGATGAAGAATATGTATTTGTTTCATCTCTCACTGGCACTATGACTCAAGGAAGTGATATTTGGCTCGTGGATAGTGGTGCTTCCAAGCACATGACTGGTTTCAGAAGTTCCCTTACAAAATTGACACAGAGGAGTTCATCCCTTCAGGTGGATCTTGGGGATGATTCCAGGCACGCGGTCAAAAGAGTAGGAGAAGCCTCCTACCAACTTGATTCAGGTAACTCTATCTCAATTAAATATGTGTTGTTTGTACAAGGCTTAAAGAAGAATCTTCTTTCTATTTCTGCTTTAGAAGATAAAGGTTTCAGGGTAGTGTTTGTGGATGGCCAAGTTCTTCTATGGCCCAAGAATTCAAGCATAGATTCTGCTACCGTGATTGGTGTCCGAGAGGGAGTATTGTACAAATTGAAAGGACACCAAGAACAAGCCCCTGTGCATAACAATACTAGCTCTAGTGAGCTATGGCACCGAATACTTGCCCACCTAAATTACAAAGAATTACCAGTTTTGAGCAAGATGGTTACAGGTCTACTAGATATGCAAGTAGAATGAGATGGAGTATGCAAAGGATGCGCACTTGGAAAGAATGCCAAGGGAAGTTTCTCAAGCAGTGACAACAGATCCAAAGGAATCTTGGACATCATACATTCAGATGTATGCAGACAGATGAAGGTGCCATCACTAGGTAAGTTTGTATACGATGTCATTTTCATAGATGATTACTCACGTAAGGCACAGATCTATTTCTTGAAAGCAAAAGATGAAGTTTTCAGTAAGTTTCAAGAATTCAAGGCTTTAGTAGAGAATCTCTCTGGAAGCAAGATTAAGATATTGAGGTCAGAATCGTAGATAATGGAGGTGAATACACCTCAAATGAGTTTAAAGACTTTTGCAGAGAAGCAGGAATTAAGAGGGAGCTAACAACTCCCTACAACCCCTAGCAGAATGGGGTTGTAGAGAGAAAGGACAGACCAATTGTAGAAGCAACTAAAGCGATGATCCATGACCAAAACTTACCCATGCACCTATGGGAAGAAGCATCCAGTACAACCGTGTATGTCTAGAATATAAGTTCTCACAAGATATTGGGAAACAAGACACCAGAAGAAGTATTCAACGGAAAGAAGCCAGAAGTTAGCCACTTGAGAATATTTGGTTGTCCGGTGTACATACATGTTCCCAAGGAAAAGAGAATGAAGTTGGAACTTTTAGGAAAGAAGGGCATCTTCATTGGATACAATGGGACTTTGAAGGCTTACAGAATATACATCCTCGGACATAGATAGATTGAAATAAGCCGGGATGTGACATTTGATGAAGATGAAGCCTTCATAAAGTCTAGAGAGTCTCACATGGATGAGGACAGAGAGGAGTAAGAGGCTCCAAGGGATGCAGTAATGGTTGACTCTACTCTAGAAGAACTCATTCCAGAAGATCAGAATGAGATAGTAGAGCTAGAGAGACCTGTAGATCCACCCAAAGAAGCTACAATTACCAGGAAGAGACCAACTTGGCTTCAGAACACTTTGTAAAAAGCTGAAGGACATGCAGCTCCCAGAGGCTCCTTTAGAGAGAGCAAGAGACCACACAAGTTTTCCAACTATGTGGCGTTGATGAGTAAAATCATTGATTCAAAACCTTCCACTTTTGAGGAAGTTGCTAAGCAGCAAGTGTGGAAGGATGCCATGATGGAGGAGTACTAGTCCATCATGAAGAATGATGTGTGGGAAGTAGTTCAAAGACTAGAGGGGGAAGTCAATAGTGACTTTCAAGTGGATCTACAAGATCAAGCATGTTGCACATGGCAACATAGAGAAGTACAAAGCGAGATTTGTGGCTAGAGGTTTCTCCCAGAAAGAGGGAGAAGATTATGATGAGACATTTGCTCCAATAGCAAAGTACACTTCCATCAGATCTATTATCACTATTGCTTCCGTGATGGGATGGAAATTACACCAGATGGATGTCAAGATTGTGTTCTTGAATGGTGTAATTGAAGAAGTGTACATAGAACAACCACAAGGTTTTTTGATCCATGGGAAGGAGTCCCATGTCTGCAAATTGAAGAAATCTTTGTACGGGCTTAAGCAAGCACCCATGGCATGGAATGCCGGGAGAGACAGTTATTTGATGAGCTTGGGGTTTACCAAGAGTGATGCAGATCCCAGCCTTTACTACAAGGTTGAAGATGGTTGCCCATTGATTTTGTTCCTATATGTGGATGACATGTTCCTCATAGGGGATGAGAAGCTCATAGTTGGGTGCAAGAGGGAGCTCACTTTAGAGTTTGAAGTGAAGGATGTAGGTTTGATGCACTATTTCTAGGTCTGATGCACTAAGAGCTTCTGATGCACTATTTTCCTTAGCCAAGGAAAATATATAGTTGAGATCCTGCAGAGATTCAGGATGATGGACTACAAGTCCATGGCCACACCTATGGTTACGAATCTGAAGCTCTTGAGTGATTCATATTCATATTTAGTGGATCCCACGATGTACAGACAGTTGATCAGATCCTTGATGTACCTGGTTAACACCAGGCCAGATGTGATGTCCCGTTCCCAAGAGTAGGCCAGCAGGGAGTGACTTAGTAGTCTGTGTGTTCCCGTAGACTATAGTCAAGCACAAACAAGGAACAATAGGAGAAATAAGGGTGTTTTGGTGGCTAAA
>ML812444.1:117854-138658 GCA_009831015.1 Picea engelmannii
CCTCAAGCTGGTACAATCTAAGTCCTTCAAGCTTATCAAGAGCTAGGACTCTCCAGTGTAATATCCGAACTCCAGTTAAGGCATCCACCATCAGTAGCAAACCATAACCAACAATACAAAGGCCTAGTAAGGTATCCCACCAAACTATCAAGCCATACCAAAGGCTCCACAGCAATCTAGCATCAACACCAACAAGTCCACCCTCGATCTTCACTAAGCTTGCCTCACACAAGCTCTCCAAGCAAAGTGCTCCAAGTCTCCTATAAGGTTTCTTTGTGACAAACGCTAGGTCCTCACACAAGGATTCAAACACTAGCACTTCAAGTCTCTTCTAGGTTTTTCCTCTCACAAACCCTAGTGCCTTCCTCCTCCACATATAAACAAGTACAAAAACTAGAGAAGTTCATCATCAAGATACAAATGATACAATGAACTCTCACATGCTTGCTACAAGATATGACTAAAGACTCTCCCCTCCCTTTATATAGAAGAGGTGAAAGAGGCCACCAATATTAAATTGGACTAAGTCAACAAACAACCTAATCTAATCCTCAAGATAAGGTCTCCAACTGAAGCACTATCTCTCCAAAGTTTACACATGTTAAGACAAGGCTCCTCAAGTGGTGCGCTCTCCAAGCATAGGCTTCAAGTGTCAAGTGATCCTCATCACAAGGCTCTTCGTTGTCCAAAACAAGCATCCAATGCTCTAATGCTCCTCAACATATTTGTTCTGGGTCCACATACCTCAAGCAATGCGCTCTCAACCCAAGTGTCCTCAAGTCAAGCGCTCATCCTCCCAAGGCATGCCAAGTGATCCTAACACTCCTAGGGCCAACCACCCTACCTTCTAGCACCTAGTGGTCCTCCTTCAAGGTAAATCCAACACCCATGCAAGTAGCCATCCTCCTCAAGGTACACATCATGTAGAAGAAATTAATGCCACATAAGATAATCACGTCATCAAGGATTATGCCACATCTAGCACCAAGTCTAAGATCAAGTAACCACCAATAGAAATATTTGCATATGTCATCAATTGAAAGGTCTAAGATACAACTAAGGGGCTGGAATTTCACCATGCACCGCACATCACATGAAAGCATGCCTAGCATGGTGTAAACACTTTTGGAGCAACCCAAAAGCTAACATAAGGGTTCATTCTTTGTGTTTTTATTCCAACCTCGTGATCTTTAGAGAAATATTCCCCAACATTGACACTTCTCAAAATCTTCATTGGTTTGTTTGTCTATTTCTTAGGATAGGTCTTGAATTTTTTGGACTCGTCAAATATTTTATTGTTTTTCTTGTGTAGAAATGCACAAAAGTATTTCTAGAATAAGTATCCACTAGAGTGACAAAACATTTTGACCCACCTTTTGACATTCTCTACATAATTGGATACACGTTGGTATGTGCCAATTTCAATGTCTTTAGCTTGTTGACCCATTTGAGGAACTTTTCCTTAATGATGCTTGCCAAATACAATTCTCACAAAAATCTAGTTTGATGTGGTCTTGAAGGTATCATCTAGAAAACCCTCTCTTGCTCAAATAGGTCAATCCATGAGCTCCAAAGTGTACCAAACACTAGTGGCACATCACGGCTTTGTTAACTGCTATAACATTTGCATCATAATCTTGGATGGAATTACCAACATAGTGAATTGAGAACCCTTCAAATTCTATTTGCTCTCTTGCCACTAATGTTGACAATAGTGCATTACAACACAACTTGTATATCATTTTGCCTTGGACTCCCTTCACAACAAGGTTGTTTTTAAGCACCACATATCTCTTGTTAAGCTTCACTAAAATCCGTGATCTTGCTCACACAATATATCATTATGCATAAATAGAGAAATACATATATCAATAAATTAGCATAAACGTTATAATAAGTTTGGAGATCTTTGAACCAATTGATGTCTCCTATCGTCCCATCTTTGATTCTTTAGATATGTAAGTTACATTTCATACAAAAAGAAAATGTGACATGCAATAAAAGGTTAGATGCATGCATGCCATAATGATCGCTACATGCAATAACCTAAAATCGATACTGTTAGCTATGGGGAGCACCCTAAAAGCCGCCTCCATGCGCAGATTGCTGCGTAAGACTCATCCTAACATTATCTTCTTACAGGAAACTCTTGTTGATGAACAAAAAACATAGTTGTTTATGTTATCTTTTTTTCCTGGCTGGCTATCATGTGCAGTTAGTTTTGTTGGAAATTATGGAGGTTTATTGGTTATGTGGGATCCAAATAAGTTTGTTCTGAACCCTTTCATCTACTGTGGTGGTATTCTGTTGTCGGGTTTTTTATTGGAGAATAACTGTCAGATTAATTTGCTCAATGTTTATGGGCCCTGTAGCGAAAGGAAAGCATTCTGGGAGCAGGTGGCAACTCGTGGGTTGTTGGATTCTAATAATTTAATTATTGTAGGCGATTTAAATATCACTACTAGAGCGGATGAGATATGGGGAGCCTCGACACATTTGGACAATTCAGTGGGTTTCTTCAAAGACTTGTTTCAGTCTCATCATTTAGTGGATATGCTTCCTGATGTCTTGGTCCCGACTTGGAGAAATGGCAGAGCAGGGGTTGACTACATTGCCAAAAGATTGGATCGTATTTTAGCAACGGAGACTATTTAATGTCAAGCGGGCCGCTTTAGATCATGGGTGGAGTACCCATACTTTTCGGATCATGCTCCAGTGGTTGCTCAATTTGAATTTCAACATTTCCCCACAGCTTACCCTTTCAAACTTAATTCTAACTGGTTGCAGGAGGTAGAGTTTATGAATTTGGTCAAAGAGGTCTGACTGGATCAAGGGTTTTTAATGGAATCTGATATACAACTTAGGTTTTTGTGGAAGCTAAAAGAGCTAAAAAACAAGAATAAATCATGGGCCCATCTTCAGAGAAGTGAAAAACTTCTTAGATTAGAAAAGTTGGAGGAGGAGTTGAGTGCATCCTACCTTTCGTTCCTGTGGGATGTGAGGGACCCGACTTCTGATTGTCTTATTAAAAATTTGGAAGCGGAACAAAACTCTTTACTCCTTCTTGATGAATAACTATGGAGACAAAGGAGCAGAGCAACCTAGCTGAAAAGAAGTGATCAGAATACTAGGTTTTTTCATAATTATGCTACACCACGCAGAAAAAAGAAACATATTTGGGAGATTCTGGACGAGGAAGGACATCTTCACAGGGGACAAGAAGATCTAAAAAGTGAAGCTATCAAACACTTCAAAAGTTTATTTGAAATTGGCGATCCTCCTTCTCCGATGGACCAAGCTTACACAACTAGTCTCTTTCCACGCTTTGTAGATGAGGAAGATACTAGTCTCCTTGATCGACCATGCACTAAGTCAGAGATTTGGGAGGTACTAAAACTTTTTTCCAAAGACAAGAGTCCAGGCCCTGATGGTTGGACGGTGGAATTCTTTACTCAGTTCTTTGATTTACTTGGTGATGATCTGCTAGAACTTGTGGAGGACTCCAGGATCATAGGAAAGGTTCAAAGCTCCTTAAACTCTACATTTCTGGCGTTGATTCCAAAGGAAAACAAGCTTACGACCTTTGGTGATTACAGACCCATTGCGTTATGCAATTTATGTTGTAAGCTAATCGCGAAGGTGATAGCAATTAGATTAAAGCCTATTCTCTCGAGGTCACTATCAAGCGAGCAACTTGGCTTCTTAAAAGGCAGGAAGATCTTGGACGCTATTGGGACGACACAATAATGTATCCACAGTATAAAATTGAAAAAGCTTCAGGCACTTATATTAAAGTTGGATTTAAAGAAAGCGTATGATTGGGTAAGTTGGGATTTTCTAAGATTGATTTTGATTCAAACGGGGTTCAACTTGCTCTCTATAAACTAGATCATGAGTTGTGTTGTCAGTTCTTCTTTTGTTGTTCTAATAAATGGGGAGGCTTCTTCTTTCTTTTGGAGTGAGCATGGACTTAGGCAAGGCTTCCCTTTGTCTCCTTTATTATTCATTCTTGTTATGGAAAGTTTAAGTCTGTTGCTGAAAAAAGCCCAGGAAGAGGGTAGCTTGTCGGGGGTGAAGGTCTCCAGGATAGTTAAAATTTTCCACCTGTATTTTGTGGATGACATATTAATTATGTCAAAGGTCTCCTTGGAGGAGTGGACGAAGATAAACTCACTTCTGAAGCTGTTTTGTGGTGCATCGAGCCTGAAACTCAACCTGAGTAAATCTACCTTTCATCACTCGGGTATCCAAGGGGAATTATTGGAAAATTTTAAAGAAGTTTTCTCCTTTAATTTTGCTAATCTGGTGGAGGGCTTTAGACAATTGGGATATTTTTTAAAATAAGTAAAATTAAAATTTGATGACTGGAGATGGCTTCTTTCAAAGATAGAAAACAAAATTGGGCATTGGTGCAATAGGTGGTTATCCCTTGGTGGTCGTTGTATTTTGATAAAATCGGTGCTGGAATCTCAGTTGGTATACTAGATGGCTCTTGCGGCAGTACCCAACTCAATTCTTAATAAAATCCGTCGGATGATCTATGATTTCCTTTGGTCAGGAGGTGGTGTGGCACAACACTACCATATTTGCAGTTGGGAGGCGATCGCAAAATTGAAATCTTTCGATGGATGGGGGCTTAGAAACATTTTCCACTTCAATCGTGCGCTGTTTGCAAACTCTTTGTGGCGTGTTTTGACAAAGAAAGGGATTTGGCACAGGGTGATTAAGGATAAATACCTACCCTATTCTTCTATCTCAACCTAGCTAAGATCGGCTTCGACAACACAACCACTAGCTTCGCAAACTTGGAAAAACTTAATTAAGTCCCTTCCCCTTATCACACATTGGTTAAGTTGGTATCCGGGTAATGGTCAATCTGTTCTAATAGGCCAAGACAAAATTTTGGGTGGTGGTACCCTTTCTTTGCTCTCATCGGATCTCTTATTAGTTCTGAAAGATAGGAATATCAAATACCTTTATCAGGCCAGGGCACATAATTTGCAGGGTTGTTATCTTGCACAGTGGAAAAGTAGCATGGATCTGGGCCTTTCGGGGGCTCTAGCTTATGAATGGAGCTCCTTCTGTAAGATTTTAATTGGTTCGGGTATTCACCTACAACATAGAGAAGACCTCCTAATTTGGACTGGTGGTGATAACTCAAGTTTTCTTTCTGTTAACAATGTTTATTTTGCCTTACAAAAAAAAACTTTGGCAGCAATAAGTAGTTGGTTGGAGGAGGCAGTTTTGGTCGTGGGATTTTGCATTAAAGATTAAATTGTTCACATGGCTTGCAGTGGAGGAAAAAATCCTCACTTGGGATAATCTTGTCAAAAAAGGTTGGGAAGGACCAAGCTTTTTTCCACTATGCTCTTGGGTTGGAGGAGGTAGTTTTGGTCGTGGGATTTTGCATTAAAATTAAATTGTTCACATGGCTTGCAGTGGATGACAAAATCCTCACTTGGGATAATCTTGTCAAAAAAGGTTGGGAAGGACTAAGCTTTTTTCCACTATGCTCTTGGGGTCCAGAATCTGTCTTGCATCTTTTTGTCAACTATTCCTTTACTCTTTAGGTGTGGCAAAAGATTTACTATGCTCTCCATATCAACACAACTTGGGAAGGTAATACTCTATCAACCTGTTTCTTTAGCTGGATAAAAAAAGAGTGGAGATTTAGAACACTGCCCTCCTTGCCCTGTTGGTGCATTTGGCTGGAAAGAAACAAAAAAGTCTTTGAAAACTGTAAACCTTCTTTTCAAATGGTGGTTCAAAAAACCTTGGGCTTGCTAAAAATTGCAGAAGATAGGGGGTCTCCAAGTGGAAAGGGTCTTAGTATCTTAACGACTCCGGTTTTTACTTTGCAAAATGTAGGGTGGTTTGATGGTGCAACCCAAGAAAATGAAATTCTGAGTGGGGCAGGGGGGATTATAAAAATCAATGAGGATACTAGCTTCAAGTGGATTTTTAATTGTGGTCCTAGGAAAAATACAAGGGCTGAACTATTAGGTGCATGGGTGACTTTAACTTTGGCAATCCGTCTGGGACTAGACCAACTACAAGTTTTTGGTGATTCAAAAGTTGAAATTGAGTGGCTAAATTGCAGGGGAAACTTGAATGCAACTGCTCTCTTGGGATGGAAGGATAGGATCAGGGATTTAATCAAATCCTTCAGTATCATCAGATTTGAACACTTACTAAGAGAACATAATATGGAAGCGAATGCACTCTCCAAAAAAGCTTTGCAAGCTCCAGAAGGTTTGATTACTTTCAACAAATGGATTGAAGGACATGAGGGCCCTTCATACAATCTACAACTCTATTAATGATCCTGGCTCCTTCTTCCCAATTTTTGGAGATAGTTTTTTTTTTGGCTCATAGAATCTTTATTTCTTCTTTAGAAAGTTTTTGTGGAAAACTTTGTTGTCTGATCTTGTAAAGATGCTATCCAGTTCTGTTTGTGGAAGCACTATAGTATGGTCCGGTTCACTTGCTCATTGTAGAGATAGATGCTATGCTCATCTTTGAGAAGGACCATCTTTTTTGGTGGGGTTTGGAGATTATTTCTTTAGCGTGGTTGATTATCTTGTTGATGTTATTTGTATATGAAAACACTATATATTTTAATATATTGGAAAAAAATTTGCTGGAAAAAAAAAACTACCACAATAGTGTGAATATGTTTTTATTATTTATCTTTTTATGCTTTTTTCCTCGTCTTTATAAGTTTGTATATGGATACATAACCTTGTTATAGAGTGTTTGGTTCTACTTAGTTCCAATATTTTATGTTGTTCGGTCTTAGAAAGTGTTGTGTTAAGTTGTTTGTACTAAATATTCACATTACGTTTGATTTCACATATTTTTGAAAATATGTTATAATATTTATATATGAAAGTTGAAGCAAACATATTGGTCACTTCACTTGAGCATCCATAATAATAAGGATGAATCCATATATTCCACACAAAGGGTAAATAATTATTTATTATTCATTGACATGGGATGAGATATATTGACGTGCATATAAATACATGTAGGGATGATAAGTCATGTCTGGCAAAGGTTAGGACTTACCATTATTACATAGACTTATCATTATTACAGTATAATGACTATATTACATAATAATTGTCCATAACTATTATTACATGATATTTTCCTTGTGATTATTATGACATGATATTTATTTAGTATAATATGATAATGAATGTAATTTACCTTGAGTATATTACAAGTCTTCCCCCGTTAAAAATGCTTTGTCCTCAAAGTATTTAATGAAAACATACTTATGTCTTTGTCTTAGCGTGTAGCGCCTTCTCATGATTTGTGGATTCTTGATGTTGTGATAGTTGACGATACAAGACAATATAATCTTCTAAGCATCGAGCGTAATTGTTGAACTGTCAGAGGATTTGACCACCCTAATTCGATTTTCTGCAAAAATGTGTGGCAACGTTTTCTATGATTTGGAAAATGATAAGATTCAACACTTGAGCTTCTCTTCAATATAACATGATTTTTACTTAGCTTCTCATATTGATTTCATCTTTGGTTAGCTTGTTGAATGGTATGATTTTATGACTTTTATAATTTGGATGACGATAAGGCATCCTTGTATCTTATTTTTGGAAACCTCGTCTTTTGATACTTCTAATGATATGTTGGTTGATAAGGTTTTGTTTGGATCTGTATTGGTTCTTTTTTCCATAGTTTGGGTTTTTACAGTTAATGATTTCTTTATTTCAATAGAATTAGTCATTGATTCTTTTATCAATCAGTGACTCATTGCTAGTAAGTTGCTTTAGTGGTTCTTTTTGCAACTTCTTCACTTTTTAACTTCTTAATCTATGCAATCAAGTTTTGACTATGATTCTTAAGGTGTGAAATTTCTATGATAACTTTGTCAAATTCTTTTTGCATCTTTCGCATTTACTTTTAATTATCTAATTATCTTGAAGGATCACCTTTGAGATATCTTTAAGATCTTCTGATGTTACTGAATCTGACTCCAATGTAACGTCATGTAATGTTGTCTTCTTCTTCTTATAGGAGAATGTCAAAAACTTCTTCATGTTTAAGATGAAATTCCTCAGAGTTTCCATCTAGGGTGAACCCATAATTATGTCACCATCATTGCTCCACAAGGACTTAAAAGTGAATTGCAATACAAAAGTATAATCTCCAATGTTCAATGGTAAATTGTTTGTCATATTGTTTTTTGTCCCAAAAGTCTATTTTTTCTATTATATTTGACTCGAGAATCAAGATCTGGTTAGTGAATTTGGTACTAACATAATTATTACATTTAGTGGTAATGATAGAAATAGTAATATATTTCCCTGCAAGTGCCCCTTTGATTTGAAGTAGCATCGAATCATAATTTTTGTGGTTTGAGGAAATCTTTCTATTTTGTCATTATTAGATTCCATTTTAATTTCGCTAAAATTTCGTAATATTTCACTTAATCTTAGACATTATATAACTTAAGGTTTATTTTTATAATACCCTTTTTAATTGAACTTTGGAATATAAATTTGATAATAATACTTGACCTTCTTAAGATATATTCTTAAGAACATAAACACTTCACCTTTTATTTACTTTAACAAGAAAATCTTTTAAGAACTTTAATATTTCACCTTTTGCCAATACTTTCACATTATTCACTTTTCTTTTGCCCTTTTGTGTTATTTATGTTACCAATAATTTCATGTTATTCACTTTTACATGATTATTTATAAAACTTATCCTCCATGTAGAGATCCAATTTTTCTTTTTTCACAATCCTGATATGTTGTATAACCTTCATTTACATTGTCAAATTATATTTATGATTGACTTGGTACTTTAAAACACTTGGAAACTTCCATTTTTAGTTATGTTTTCTGACCATGTACATGACAATTAATTTTACTTATGCCAACTATGGAATCTTTGATACTTTATGTGCACTTTTAAAGATATTTGGAAAMCTTCCTTTTTAATTATGTTTTCTTACCATGCACTTTTTGACAATTAACTTTACKTATTTCCAACTATGGAGTCTTGTTTGATTTATACTTCTTCACGTGCACTTTAAAATATCTAGATAATTTTTTTTTCTTTTCTTCTATTCGTTTTTTTATTATTATTACGAGGATAAAGAGTGGATYGCCAACTTCGAGATTATTTTCRAAACTTTTTCTTGTTTTTTCTTTTCAAATGTCACTGACAAAATAAACTTGATACACACACACTTGACCACGGGCCRRTGGAAAGACCACTTTGATACCACTTGAAGCAAACCTATTGATCACTTCAATTGAACATCTATAATAACACAATCGAATCCATATATTTCAGACAAAGTATAAATAATTATTTGTTATTGTTGACATGAGATGAGATACAATGACTTGCATATAAATACATGGAGGAATGATAAGTCATGTCCTTGGCAATGGTCATGA
The DNA here is from genome assembly GCA_009831015.1 of Picea engelmannii. Lineage (NCBI taxonomy): Eukaryota > Viridiplantae > Streptophyta > Pinopsida > Pinales > Pinaceae > Picea > Picea engelmannii. The sequence goes on from ML812444.1 coordinate 127,301, forward strand.
CTTATCATTATGACATTATAATGACTATATTACATAATAAATGTCACATAACTATTATTACATGACATTGATATTTATTTAATATAATATGATAATAAATGTAATATACCTCAAGTATATTATAGAAAGAAGCTTGTGTAATATTATGTTGACAAAAGATAATTTTGCTGAGGGTTATTTCATATACAAAGAGTTAACATATGAATCCATTAAACCTTAATTCTAAATTTACACAAAAAGGCTCATCATAATTTGAAATTTAATGTATAAATGAATTGGGTATTTGTGGAATACAAACAAATATATGATGCAAGAACCTAGGTATAAATAAGGTGATTGAAATACTAGTATTCAACTATTGATTAATAACATTTTTTTAAAAACTTCAGTGCAATCAACACTGGTACTAATGGATTTAACATTTCATTATAACTGCATGCAATTTAATTAAAGGAAGTGAACAATCCTCCATTTTCACATTGTCTACTAACATATGATAATTTGAGGAAATGCATATAAAGTAGACTAAATCTACATGTGTTCACTTCAAACATCTCAATAATGAGAAGTGCATAATGTTGATATATCACATTAATCAATTTGGTCTTATTTATTTTATATTTATGGGTTAATATAACCTCAACATTCGATATTGTATAAACACTCACATTAAAGAGTGATAATGTTATTAGCTGAGATATACATTTCTGCAATTGTTTCTCAAATACCTCACATAAACCCTTTGTTTGTTGATCTTTCTTTTGATGATCAAATAATTTCACAATCATGTTTAATTATTTACTATTCATTTGTAACATAAAAATTAAGGATAAATAATAGTTGATTTTGCATACAACATGATAACTATTTAAGTTCTATATATGTTTTAGTATGAACATCTTTGATTAGAATGTTATGATTATTAAAAGGGAGATAAAAATCTAAACCAATAATCACTTTAGCTTGGACACAATCTTCAATCTTTTACATGATAAACTATGTTTATAAAAATTTTAATATCAAATAAATTTTCTATATAAATGATTTATTTTCATCATCATTTTTTTCCTAGATTTTCTTTACGAATGTTGGTATTATTAAGAAGTGCATTGAAATCTATAGGAAAACACTTTATTTTGGATAGAATATTCAATATTTTGTACAATCACATCTTATAAAGAAAACTATGTTTTCAAAGATTCTAATATCAATGGAATTTTCCATATGAAAGGTTACTAAACTATTTCCTCGTCATTTTTTTTTAGCCTTTCTTTATGTTTCACTTTCTTCCATGCCCTTTAAACTATTTTGTTAAAAGGGTTCACTAAATCCTTTTGATTTTTTCTAGAATAGACTTATATTTATTTTCTTTCACCTTTACCTCTAACCAGTTCTTTTCAATTGTAGAGATATCTCTCCCACTTACATTGAAATAGACCAAATGTTTCTTACACCATGGTTTTGAAACCTTATTTTTTTTTAGTAAGAAGCATTTTTTTATATATTCAAAAGGGTAGAGTACAACAATATGCAAAATGATCGGGAGGATAAAGCATGACCACAAAATGATCACCTCATATGACTACAAGGATGCAACTTTGGGGCTTAGCTATAAACCATACATAGATGAGGACTAAAATATAAACAAAGCATGAGAGAAGTATAACCTAAAGCAGGGGAAGGTCCACCTTGATATTCCTATCATGAAGGTCCACCTTGTCATAGTGAGTCATATTACTAGCTAACCTATATGAAGGGTGAAAATAGATTGCCTTACTATTCTCCAGCATTTCCTTTGTCTTCATTACTTTTTCCTTGTCATGAAACAACTAAACCAAGAGATTTTTTGTTTGTGTGAGATCCTTGTTTTTCTTGAGTATCTCCTTGGAAAGAGGAGTATGTGTCCTTTCTAGATAATACAACAAAACAACAACTAGTTCCCTAAACTTTTTATGTGCATCCAAGCTAGTAGCAACAAAAGATCGGATATGCTGCATCATGTTAAGAGTATTGTTGTAGAGGGTGTATCTACCATGGGTGTTCATAGGATATTTGAGATAAAAATTGGAAGTGGGGGGGGGCGGGGAGGGGTGGGTGTCCTCCATATTCTTGTCTTTGGCTTCTAGCGAGGCCTTATCCTCTATCCTAGCTACCTCTATGTAGACCTCTTTAGAGTGAACACACTTAAAAAATGAGTGCAAATGCTTGTTGTGTGATTCAAAGAAAGACACAATGCCTTTTTTAAAGAACCCCTCTTTATTATTCTCATTAGTTCCATCATCCTATCAAATCCTAGGGGGGCATTTCCTTTCCAAGGGTGTCCTATAAACCCGTGAATCTATTTTCCCTTTCCTTAAGAGTAGGGGATCAACATTCATTCCCTCTTGTCATAAACCTCTAGGATTTTCTAGATGGGAATGGGGATGCACCTGTCCATTATGATCCCTTAAAACAATCATGAATAACACTAAGAACATAACACATCAAACATCTAGAGTGAATAAACAAAGAGAAAACCAATGGTGAATAAGAAAAGAGTAAAATGAAAGCCAACCAACATCAAAGAGGCCTCAAACTGAGAGGGTTGAACCAAACTTGATAGAACAAAAAAGAGGGAAAACATAGAGGATTCATTTGCATAATATTTTCTTTGAGCTCCCATTCCCATTGAGGATATGCATTTAACACTGCACGACATGATCCAATCACGTTTTGTGGTGTTACTAAGGTTCGTTTGAACTGTAATTTATTGCATATTGATCATGATGGATAAACAATGTCCAATAGGGCTATTGTTGGGGTATGTTAGTTCTGTGAGTGCACAGAGATTTGGAGTCTAGAGTCCTCAATACCTTTTGATCATACTTTGGTATTGTGATGGTAATACCATCTTGAGCCATAATACCTCCAATTGCTATCAACCTATGTGTGTCACTCGTGTCAACTCTATTGATAACCTCTTATCATACCTATCATTTGATCTAGGTCCATAGTTTTGAAACCTTGTTGAAGTTAGTGGTTTTCAACATTTTTTAATAGAAAATGAATAGTACATTGTCAATTGATCAATTTTCTTAGGAATTCCACTACCCTAGGCATTTTACTGTTGAATAATAAGCATGTATTATATATCCATCTATTACTATTTGCATGTCACAAGTACCAAAGCACATGGCATATGCAAAAAGTGTTGGATGCATTTTAGTAGGTTTACAATCTTATTATATAGTAATCAATTGCTTCTAAGAATGTGGAATACTATTTATAGACAAAGTTTATGAAGGATTTGTTTATTTGGTTCTTCATTTAGAGAAAACACAAATTATAATGCCACATATAGAAATAATTTTATAGTGTGGTTCAATTTGATGATTATTGTCAGTTCAACCTAAACATCAATGATATGGATCATTGTGACTATTGTTGAAGAAATCATCGAGATTCAACTCAACATTAAATATATCTTTTATACCATGTAAACTTTAAGTAACCTTAGATGTTAAGGTTAATAGTTAGATGGTTAAACGACCATAGCTAACTTAGGTGCTATATATTAATGTAATGAGGGATGATAATTTGAGAATGTGGTATATGTAATGTGGGTGGCCTACCTTAGGTTCCCAGGTTCCCATTCATGGCTGACTATAATATTAATGTATCTAACATTTATTATGATCCATTTGCATTCTTGTGTTATTTCTTTATGCACTTGCATAAAATCTTCCATCTTGAGTGATACAAATTCTCAAACCTACAATCAAAGGATCTCATGGGGCCAAGTTCAAGAGGTTTAGAAGGAGAGTTTGATGAAAGATGGATTAATTGGATTGTAAAAATTAAAAGTTTTAAACTTGGCATTTCTACGTATTTTTTGAGAGGCTATGGATGATAAATCATGTCAATTTGATGGAAATGACACAAGATTCTTAAATATGACATATAACATTCCAACCGATGACATCAATTTATCCCATTTAATGAAGAATGAAAAACAAAGTTTCCAAACATAGACACTTCCTTTGTAGAATTTGATTGAAACCTGCACAAAGAATCTAGCTAGCAACAACTCACACAAATCTTGCAAAATAGAGAGAGAGAGAGAGAGAGAGAGAGAGAGAGAGAGAGAGAGAGAGAGAGAATTGTATTTGACCAAATGGGAGAATGAAAAAATACATATGATATACTCTTTATGTCTAACTAATGTGCCATAGTAGTGATCTAGAGAGATGTGAACACACACTGACAAACACATGAGTGAACTGCCACCTAGTCCTAGTTAATTGGCCATGTAGTCATAAGTTAAATGGCTAATTACAAGTGGAGTGAGGAGAGAAACATGCATGCAAATGTGTGGTGCCTTCCTGGTGACGATCCCAAGGTAAGTGTGCCCTCATCGTGATGATCCTGAGGTGAGCATGCAACACTTGGTGATAATACCAAGGTTTCAATGCAAGACTCTACTCCATTAGTCTATCTAAAGTGTAACTGAGTAATGAATGAAGTGGATGTGGCACCCTCATCTAGGAGAGGATATCTTTGACCAGGGGCACCCTCAACATAGACTAACCAACTTAGAAAAGGAAACACTAGGTAGGTGTGTAATATCTCCAACACCCCCTGAACACTACTAGGGAGTGAACACAATGAATGGGTCCCAACAAGAAGCAATGTTAGGTACCAATTTTACAATGCATCTAATGAATCAACACTAAAAAAAAGAGGAAAGAGGGAAAACCTCATGGGGAAAACTATTAATTTTCTAATCCAATGTTTAGATAAATTATGTCCTTGTGATTTCCTTGTTGAAAATTAGATTTGCAGCTCACAGAATAAAATATATTGATTGAATAATTAACTGAAAATAAACAAACAAACGGAAGCAAATAGAAACCAAATTTCACACAAGCACACATACACAACAATTTTTTTTCCCTTCAAATAATCTTTTCATTAATAATGAATCGAAGTTTACAAGGGCTCCCAAACCTAGGAAATTTTCCCACTGAGAAAAGAAACATAAATTACAACAAAACCTGACATCCTGATTTGCTTCCTAGTACCTCTGCCACTGACTATACATATATGTACGCACCTTGTCTTGCATGTATAGAGCGTATACATTCTCGTTCCTTTTGTCCAGCGTGCATCCACGCCCTAGAAACTTAGTACCCATGTACCTTCACCTTACACCATCTGTGTGGCACATACCCACTCACCGAACCACCTGTTCAGTGCATACCTGCACTTTGCACAACTTGTACGACACATATGGTGCTTTCTTCGACTCTGTACGACCCATACCTATGGCTATACCTTTTGTTGTTGCTTCCCACTTACTTATTTCTCCTTTGGACTGAGCTGGTCTCTAGATGAAAGTCCTTCATCCTTCCTGAGATCCCCTTGAGTCAAAGTCTTTCTTGTCTCAAGCACTCAAAGAGGAAAATTCATTTTCTCTCTCTATGAGTCACTGACTCCAATAGATGTAATATTGTTGTGTGTTTTCTCCTTTCATCTTGGTTGCCTTTTATAATATTGAGTTGAATCCCTAAACCTAATCTCCAAAGTGATTAACATTTGAGATTAGATCTCACCTCACTTGAGATCAATGGTTGAGATTAAGTCCATATCACTAATGTAATTAAATTACATTTTATTAAAATTTTCCTAACTCAATAATTAAAAAGACATTCACTTTAATAATTCATTTGATTAAAGTGAATTCCTAAAAGGTCATTTGGACTACTTCCACAAGTCCGACACTCATAGTTTTAAAAATTGGAACCGGTAATGAACCGGTCGAACCAGTTTCAATGAACCATTTTTTTTTTAAAATACACAAAATATTTAAATTTTAACGAAAAAAATATATTTTTAAGATTTTAAATCATGTTTCCAAAGTATTAGAGACAATTAGAGACAACATATCCAAAGTATGCTTTTGAATATATCAAAATGACACCAAGTGCAATACATATCTAGAGATCATAACATAAATACATAATCAAGGAGGCTCTAAATGGCCTCTACAACATCAAATAACATACTAAGTTAGAGTCATTGATACTATAGGTGGGAATGCCAATGACAAATAAAAAATAGCCATAGGGTAGATACTAGAACCCTAGATGGAAGAATCTCATATCTCATGAGTCGTGACTGTCAGTAGTCCTCCATGTCATAATCATCAAGATTGGCATCACTACCACTTCTCTCTCCTCCATCCTCCTCCTCCTCCCCTATATCCAAATCAATCTGTGCATTTGTTGACGTGGACTCTGGAGGATGATCCCTCAAGAGGATCACCATAATCAAAAGTGACCGTCTCTAGCACTAGTTCATTAAGATCCAAGTTGGCTAATGCCAACTCAACACTATTGTTCAAACCCATATCATCAAAAAACACATCCCACATCTTTGTCTTTCCCTTCAACCACTCTTCTCTTTGCTTGTATATAAGACAGAGGTTGGTGTGCACATACACTACTAAGTCACCTGACACGATGACAAAGAGAAGAGTTAAATAAAAGAGTTTATACTTGAGTGAAGGGTACATTTTTACTGGGGTTGTGACAAAATATTTCAACAATCAATGCCACCAACATCGAGGTACATAAAGGTCTTGGTTCTCTTGATTAAATGTCAGTTCCATACCCTCATACATGATAGAATCCAATGGAAACATTGCAATCTTTCCAATCTTGAAACCCTGAAAACTGTTAAGTTTGTTGAATTTTGAATGGGGCCTAAAATTCTACTTTCTCCATATGAAGTCCAATGAGGTTGGAACCACTCTCAAACATCCTAAAACAATTAATGGTAATGTTAAAAATTTAAGTAAAAGGATGAAAATGAAAGATCTTTCATTTTCATCCTTTTACTTTAACAATTTAACATTACCATTAATTACTAGGGTGGGTGAAATGGAGGGGGTGGGGACCTCTTTAAGTTTAAATAGCATTAGTAAGGAAAAATAATCCTCAGCTGCACACCAAAACAACTTACAACTCCAACTTGCATGAGAAAACATGAGCCAAGTATTTCTCTGTTACTTAGGTTTTAGGGATTTTTAGGTTTTAGTGGGCCAATTTGGTCATAAACTGACTGACCAATTCGGTTTATTGGCCAGTTTGGACCGATCGACCATCAAACCGGTAAAATTGGTCAGTTCCGGTTCCGGTTCACTGGTTTTTAAAACAAGGCCGACACTAGACCTATGTGAAAGTACCTATCCAATGCTACACACATCAACACTCCCTCTTAGCGAGGAAGGTACTTATGGAAGATCCACCTGGAACTGGTTGTCCCTCCGATCCCGACACAATGTCCCACACATCATCTTGCACCATGGCATCCTGATATACCTAATGGTTTGATACTTCTTCAATGACATTACTCATTGGTGTCATGAAGTTTGGAAACTTCTTTGGAGGCCTACTCTCTCTAACATTGCTCCTGGAGCCTCAACATGCTCTTGAGCATCCTTCAATGTCTGTGTAAACCACCTGGGTAACTTGACAGATCTAGAAGGGGATAACTCCTCCTCCCCACTTGAAGGTTGGCTCCCTGAACTGGAAGCCTCTAAACTTTGTTCTCCCTTCATAGTCTCTTGCTCCTCGTCCTCTACCATTGGTGGTAACTCATGAGACTTCCTAGATGCCAAGTTCTCCTTGAACTTAAAATATCTGCTCACAACTATCTTCCTTCATGATGGTATAAAGATATTGTAAGCCTTTTAGGTCTCGTTGTACTCTGTGAATATTCCCTTCTCTCCTGAAGGCTCCAACTTCTTCCTGTTCTCCACAGGCACATGGATGTATACTGGACAACAAAAAATCATCAAATTTCCTATCTTTGGCTTCACTCTTGTGTCAAGGATAGCTCCCTCTAGATGTATGACTATTTTCCCCTTCTTGAACATGATGAAAAAACCTTTTTCCTACATAAATGAGATTGAGAGAAAATTCTTCTTCACGCCTAGTACATATAACACATCCCGGGCCTCAAACGAACCACCTGACTCAAGATGGAACAAGATTGTTCCCTCCCTCTTCCTTGCATACATGGCATCATCACCAAGCTCCACATGGATCCCCGAGTCCTTCTCTATTAGACCACTGAATAAATCCTATTTTTCTGTCATGTGACGCGATGAACCACTATCCAAGTACCACGCACTCCCGGTGACGGTGCTAGTAGGGAGGGAACACTTGATCTTACTCAAGTCCTTCTTCTTTCCTGTCTGTAAGGTTTCCCCCTCAATGTCACCCATGGAACCCTTTCCTTTTCCCTTATTGGAATGACTGACTAGGGACAGGTTCTCCTCTCCATCTCCTTTCCTACTGTCTTTAGACTCCCCCTGAGTCTCTTCCTAGATGCAATCATCCCAAAGCCTCTCCCAATTGGGAATTTTCTCCCAAGCACAAACTCCCTTGACAAATAGTTCCCATGGCTTGGTGAAACCATTCAACACCACATTTACAAGTTATGTGTCATCCACTTTCTCCCCAATGGATACAATATGATCACGTGTGTGGGTGATCCTCATGAAGTAGCTGGTAACAATGTCAGATATTGAAATTTGGATCGATATGAGTTTGTTTCTCAAGATCGTCTTCCTATTCATGTTGTCACTCTGGAACAAATCCACTAGAGCCTTGAACATCTCTCTAGTCGAATACTTCTCTGCCAAGTGAGGAATCAAATGATCCTTCACAAAATCCATGATCACTCTATGGAATTTGATATCCTTCTTCTCAAGAGAGACCTTCTTTACTATGTCATTGGTGTAGGAACAACCTTTTCTAAAGTCTCCCAAATGTCAAGTTTGTTCAAAAGCAAGGTTACCCTCGCCTTCCAAGACAATATGTTAGATGCTCCATCCTACCTATCTTCAAACCTGAGACTGGTTGATACTATTTATAGATATAAACAAAAAAAATTGTCGCATGCGTATTCCTTCAATCACTCACAATAATTTCATTGCTAGTTTTATAGATCATTAGATATATCCTTAAAGATTTGACATATTTGCTGCAAACTATTGTGGATTTGTGTTTGGTCCTTTAAACACACACTATTGCAAATTATATATAATAGATCTATTGTTATAAACTAATATATAGCCTGAAATCAGTCTCCCTCTCAGAGTGAAAACTCTGATACCATGTTAATTTTCTAATTCAGTTCCTAGATAAATTATTTCCTTGTGATTTACTTGCTGAAAATTGGATTTGCAGTTCATAGAATAAAATAAACTAACTGAATAATTAACTGGAAACACAAAAATCAGCGGAAGCAACTGGAAACCAAATTTCACACAAGCACACATACAAAACAATTTTTTTGCCCTTCAAATAAGATTTTCATTAATAATAACTCCAAGATTACAAGGGCTCCTCAACTTGGGAAATCTGCCCACCGAAAAAAGAAACAAAAATTACAACAAAACCTGACAGCCTGATATGTTTCCCAACACCTCTTTCTTTGAATGTATGGATATATATGCACCCTATCTTTCTTGTACAAAGATCATATGCGCTTGATCCTTCTATCCAATGTGTACCCATGCCTTGGACACTCAGTACCTGCATACCTACACTCTTCACTACCTGTCCGACACGTACCCACTTCTTGCACAACTTGTACATTGCTACCTACGACTCTATATGGCCCATACCCGCGGCTCTATACGACCCATACCTGTGGTTGTACCTATTGGTGTTGTTTCTCACTTGCTTCCTTCTCCCTTGGATTCAGTTTACATCTAGATGAAAGTCCTTCTTCACACTTGTTGATATCCCCTTGACTCATGGTTCTTCGTGTCTCAAGCACTCAATGAGAAAAATTCCTTCTTTGCTCTCTCTATGAGTCACTGACTCCGATAATGTATTGTTGTTGTGTGTCTTCTCCTTTCACCTTGGCTACCTTTTATAATATCAATTTGAATCTCTAACCCTAATCTCCAAAGTGATTAATGGTTGAGATTATATCTCACCTCACTTGAGATCAACGTTTGAGATTAAGTATAAATCACTAATGTAATTAAATTACATTTTATTAAACTTTTTCTAACTTAATAATTAAAAAGACATTCAATTTAATAATTCCTTTAATTAAAGTGAATTTGCAAATTTCTTGAAAGGTCCTTTGGACTACTTCCACATGTCTGACACTAGACTTATGCGAAAGTAATTGTTTGATTCTACAAACATCAACAAAACCCACCCTCAAAGTACAATGTTGAAAAGGAAAGACAATTTCTAGGAAATTGTGTCCTTCATGCCAAGACAATCACACAAAAAGTGGAATTTCTGTTGAGTGAAAATTTCCATGAAGATGTCAACAATTTGTTTAGAGGAAGGATAGTACTGTAAGTGAATGATCCTGTCATGAACCAACTCTCTAATGTAATGCATGTGGATCTCGATGTGATTTTTTCTCAGCTCTTGTACTAGGTATCTGCAAAATTTCAGCCTGCTCTGATTGTTGCACCAGATGATAGTCGAATGGTGGAACTAGATACCGAGCTCAATAAGGAAGTTTTGTAGCCAAAGTTCCTAAATGGTAATTTTGACTACTCCTCTGTACTCAACCTTTGTTGATGATAAAAAAAAATATGTTTTCTTTTTAATCGACCAACAGATGGAACCAGATCCCAAACTAATCACATACCCTGAAGTGGAATTGTGATCTATGTTATCGCCAGCCCAATCTGAATCTGTATATCCCATGAGATCCAATGTACAACCTGCTACATAGTGAATCCCATCACTGGTGGTACCCTAAACATATATGAGGATGCACTTGTAATATTTCTAGTGAAGCTCATGCGACTACTGCATGTAACTAGAAACTGCCCTTATTTCATAAGTGAGATTTGGTCATGAGTGAGTGAGATATAGGAGGATCCCCACTTGATTTTGATACTTGGTGTTGTCTGTTGTAACAAAAAATTGACCCTAACAATTTTTTTGCAAAATTTGCGAAGACTTATCTAGTTCCTGCCGTCTTGAGTTTTCAATCTCTGGTTCAAGTAAATCTTTGTCATTATATACTTGTAGTTTTTAATTGAACCATGTAATCATAATATCAAGTCGAGCCCTATTCTATTCAAGTATATTCTGCTTTCATAAATCCATTTTCTCTTATTCTTCCCAAATATTTGTGTCGTGGATTCACATCAACCTTTTTTATAAATCTTTGTTTCAAAGCCAAAATAGTTCTAATCCTTAGAGAAATATTATTTATGTTTAAACTATATTAAAACGTTTGAATATAAATAAAATAATATAAAGTTTCAACCAACAATTACTTTTCAAGTCACATACTAGCATATTTCCGAATGTGAGTTACTTACCA
>ML812444.1:143347-153363 GCA_009831015.1 Picea engelmannii
GGGTCCATGGAGTTTCTTATAGATTCCATGCCCTAAATATTCCACTTCTTTCTTTCATTATAGAATCATGGATGTGGATGGATAACTAGGGATACTTTAAGGCTTCTCTTCGAAGAAGACTTCTTCTGAGGTTGAACTGAACACGTACTATCTTTTATGGCTGCTACCATGGATATGTACTTCATCATCTTCAATGGATCATAGGATTAGCTCCCTCCTAATCCTTGCTTCATGTATGAGTGCATATAATCGGCTCCCTTCGTCTAATAGAGTCCACGCTTCCGTCTCCATTCTTATTGTCTTCTACAATATATAATCGGCTCCCTTCGTCTAACAGAGTCCACGCTTCCGTTTTATTGTCTTTTGCAAAACGTCATAAGTCTTTCTCCAATTTTCTCTTGATTGTTGACTTCTTTCTGTCTTTGCTTCTTCTAAGTCTCTTCATGATTGATTCTGATTTTAGATTATCTTGTAATATCTTCCACATGATTTGTTTGATGTATTTCATCCTTTCATGTGTATTATCTATCTTGTATAATGATAGTAATCATTATCTTGTTGTTCTTTATAGGTATAGTTCTTCTTGGAACACATTATCTTCCAAAAGATAGATATACAAGATATGTACAGAGACGATGCAAACAAGATATGTACAAGAACTAAGAAGAGTATTGTCACCTTCAGAAGAAGAAGTCTCTTTCATCCTTCTTAGTCTTCTTTGTAGGTTCCTTTTCTTCGACAACTGATGCTTCATGTTTCTCCTTTCTTTTCTTTAGCTTGGGACAATGATTCTTGTAGTGACCATACTTTCGACAGTTGAAGTATTGTATTTTTGAAATATCTTTCTCTTGATTTGTCTTCCTCTTTGAACCAAACTTCCTTTTGTTCCTGAAATTCTTGAATCTTGTTGTGAAGGCTTGATCATCGCACTTCTTTTTGGGTTTCTCTTTTGCACTGATCCTTGATTATTCTTGAGCACAACAAGTCCAAAGTTCTTCAAATGTCGGATACTCCTTCCTTGTGTTCATGCTTGCGGAAAATGCATCCCACATCTTGGGAAGACCATTGAGTACTGTGTTTACCAGTTCCTTCTCTGAAATGATTTCTTCAATAGCTTGTAGTTGATCTCTTAACTAAGAGATTCTCACAAAGTATGATGTTATGTTGTCATCATCATTCATCTTCATGTCACAGAGCTCATTCTTCAGACTCATTATTTGTCCAATGTTTCTGACTGAGAAGAGGTTTGTTAGGGCATCGTACATATTCTTCGATGAGTCAAGATGGGAGATGTAGGGTATCAAGTGGTCTTTTATGGATTACACTATGATACTCATAGCATTGATGTCACCATCTTTGAACTTCTCCATAACTGCAACATTTTGCGGTTCCTTCTCTTTTCCTTCTTCAAACTCTGGTTTCACGATCTTTCCTTTCACGATATCCAACACTTTATTCTTGGCAAGGATGAGGTCAATCCTTGTCTTCCATGCTCTTAAGTTAGAAGCTCCATCTAACTTGTTTTCTAACTTTATAGAGTAATTCATGGCTGCTTTGATTTGGTCAACCCTAGATTTGACCAGAAACTCAAACTTAATGTCTTGGCTTGCTGAGAGTACCAGGAGATGCGCTAGGCTAGGGCACACTGATCTATCTGGAGATTAGGTCAATCCCTTCACTTAAGGTTTCCCAACGAGAGGATTAGGGTTTCTACAACTGCACCTACTAGTAACCCTAGCGGTAGTGCTATGGTGTCTGCTTCTGCTAGAAACCTTAGAAACAGTTCTTCAACGAGCTTAATATCCTTACGACTATGTTTCCTTCCAGTGGTTAGACTGAATGAAGGAGGTGTGGGCCCATAACCTATTAGAATATAATGGATGTGCTCATTTTACCATCGATAATATCACTATTGTCACCCAACCATAGGTCGAAGACACCCTCCGAGCACCTTAACCTTGACAGAGAATCACTCCGGAAGAAAACCCTAGGCTAGATAGCCAAACAAAGGGTAGTGCTCCTTTCCCCAAGGATAGCGCACCAACAAGAGATGATCAGATAGTCCAAACCCTAACCAAGAGATAGTCCAAGCCAAACATGATCTGCTAGCTACAACAGCTGCAATGGCAACTCTCCTCCAAACCTGTGCACAAAACTGGGCACTGCAATGTGCACAAGTGCTACTCTGCAATTATGAGACTGCCTGCTAGAATGAAGATTGGCCTCATGTATTTATAGTAAATCTGGCTAATTGCCTAGGCCGACTTCTCATTCTAGGTATCTCTCTGTTCAGTATATATTATTTCTTCTGGATGAGTTCTTCTCTTGGAGACTAATAACCTAATATAAATTATATTCTTGAGCCGACAAGTCTTCTAGGGTTATTAGCCAACTCATTAGGGTTTCTTCTTTCTTCCCAGAGTATTCTATACTCGTCAGGTTTACACATGGAGGTAAATACCTCCTGCAACTACCATAATATCAACAGTATGTCCCATACCAGACTGGGAAAAGATTTCGAAGGGGACCTGTAAGGCATTCTTTCTGCAAGTGCATCCAAACTTTGTCGCCCACCTGAAACTTATGTGGCACCCGATGTTGATCATGGCGTTGCTTGTACTTGGCATTGGACTTCTATAAAATATCTTGAACCTATTAGCTGATGTGATGGATCCGCTCAATGAACCAGGTGGCTTTGTCAGCTTCTGGTGGAGTAGGAGACGGGTCGGCTAAGGTGTTCACTAGAGGTAGTGCAACATCCATGGGCCCAATGGTTGGAATCCCAACCCCACCTGAAAGGGGTTGTGGCCAATTGAGCTATGCAGGGCTCGATTGTAGCTATGCTGGACATAGGGAAGACTCTCATCCCATGTGTGGGGGTGCTTGGAATTGTACATGTGCAGGATATGTATGATCATCCAATTGACGACCTCAGTTTGATCATCTGTCTGGGGGTGGAAGGAAGTGGATTTGGTGAGATTGGTATCCAGCAGTGACGAGTGGCTCGACCAGAACATGTTGAGGAACAGACTGTCCCGATCCGAGACAATGTTTTTTTGGATCCCAAAGTGTACCCAGACGTGTTCAAAGAAGATCTTGGCAGTGGCCTCTGCAGTGATGTTCTTCTTGCAGGCGGCCATAATCACCATCTTGGAAAAGCAATCAACAACCACAAAAACATAGTCACTTACCCTCTTGGTGGATGGGAGGCCTGACATGTAGTCCATTGAGATGGATTCCCATGGCTTTTCAGGAGTAGGAAGAGGGGTGTACATGCCCTATTTCTTAGTGGTCGATTTGGAAATAACACAGGCGGTGCATGACCTGATATACTTGTCGACATCCTGTTGAAGTTTCAGCCAGTAGAAATGTTTTTGCAACACTGCCACTATCTTTTCGATGCCAAAGTGTCCTGCCACCTGATTGTAGTGAGCTTCCCAAATCATCTTCATGTGCTCATTTGATGGAACACAAAGATGGCCCGTATGGCACAGGAACTCGTCCTGAAGATGGAAATTAGAGACCACTGAGTTTGCTGCCAACATTTGGTAGGTGGTGGAGAACTCAGGGTCTGTCTCATAGAGGTGGGGCCATCCATAGGTCTCATGTCCGCAAGAGTCTATCACTGTGATGAGTGCCGCGACTGGAGGTCAGCTAAGGAAATTAAAAACTTGGTTGGTACTTCATGTTTTATACTTGATGTTGAGGTGGAACTATTGTAAGTATGTGGACCACCTCTAATTGTGATCATTCTGCAATTTGCCTTGGGTCTGCATGAACTGTAGTGGCTTGTGATTAGTGTGGATGATTGTCTCCTTCCCTAGAATGTAATGTCTTCACTAGTGGCAGGCTTTCACAATGGAGTACATTTCTTTATCATAAGTAGGGTACTTACAGACAACATATGATAGTGTCTCACTATGATACATCACAGGGTGGTCGTGTTGAGTGAGAACAACACCCACAACATAGTCTAAAGCATCTATCTCGATCTCAAAGGGATGTTGTAGGTTCGATAATGAAAGTATTGGAGATGATCACAAATGTTGCTTCAAGTCATCGAAGGCTTGTTGTTGGGATAGGCCCCACACAAATGTTTCCTTAACACCACCCTTGTTTACTTGGTTGAGGGCCCATGCGATATGAGAGAATCCCAACATGAACCTGCGATAGAAATTGGTGAGGCCCAAGAAGCTCTGAAGCTCAGTGAGTGTGGTTGGGGCTGACTAGTCATGGATGACCTAGATCTTGGCTCGATCCACATGCACACCATTATGATCAACAATGTAGCCTAAGTAATGGAACCTTTCCATGCCGAAGGAGAATTTTTCCAAGTTTTCATATAGTTTGTGTTGTCGGAGAGTGTGCAGAACCTGTTGAATATGCTGCAAGTGTTCCACCGAAGTCTTGTTGTAGATGAGGATGTCATCTAGATACACCACTACAAAATTATTAGTGAAAGGTTGCAGGATATCATCCATCATTCTCATAAAATTTGTTGGATCATTTGTCAAACCGAAGGGCATGACCAACCATTCAAAAAGAACTTCTTTTGACTTGAAGGTAGCCTTCCATACATCTGTATGTTCTATTGGGACCTGGTGGTAGCCAGAATTCAGATCAATCTTACTGAAGTATTTGTCTCCCGTGAGTTGATCAAGGAGGTCATCGATTAAAGGAATCAAGTACTGGTTCTAGACTGTGATTTTATTCAGGGCCCGGTAATCAATGCAGAGTCACCAGGTCCTGTCTTTCTTTCACACCAGTACGATTGGGATCCCACAAGGTGATGAGTTGGGATGGATGTTCCCCTTGTGGAGCAATTCTTGGATCTGCCTCTTGATCTCCTCATTTTCTAATAGAGAGTGGTGGTAGACCGACCCATTGGGTAGCGGTGCACATGGGGTCAAATCGATGGGATGCTTGACCTAGCAGTGCTGAGGTACCCACGTAGGATAGGAGAAGATATTTGAGTATTCTTCCACAAACTTATCCACTTGCTTCTATTGTGTGAAGAGATCGGTCCCAGAGGCCCTGGATGTGGTTGCGATCTTTCACTTACTCTGAGAGCGAATCAAGAAGAATACAAATTTCCCAGTCTGAGAGATGACCTTCCTGCATTGCTTGGTAGAGATCAAGGAAATAACATTAGGAGAGATTGCTTCAGGTATCCTGTACAATTTCCTGTTCAAAGTAATAATAACACTACGAGGCCTAGAATCATATAAAATATGACATTTCCATAAATAAGGTTGTCCCAAAAGAACATTACAAACTTTGAGAGGAGAAACATCACACAATACCTCGCCTTCGAAGGGATTGATGTTGTACGACAGTCGACACTGTTTTCTGACATGGAGATCACTTCCTTGGCGGAGCCATCTAATGGTGTAGGGCTGTGGGTGTAGCATTGTTAGTAGGGCCAACCACTTGCCAACCTCTTCTGATATGAGGTTCTTTTGGATACCACTATCAATGATGAAGTGCAACGGGGTGCCTTTTACCCACATCTGTGAATGGAAAAGGTGCTCACCTTCTTCTGGCTCATTTGGTTCACCAAGTTGGAGCTTCGTGGTAGCAATGGTGACACTGAGTTCCGAGTCAATGATCCATCTTCCCCTTTCTGGTTCTGAATCAGAGTCGAAACCCGCATATGATTCAGAGGCTTTCACTTTGGCCACTAATGACTGCTTTGAGTGGCAATCAATAGTGTTATGCCAAGGGCTCTTATGGAAGTATCCTTCTTTGAATTTCTGATGTCCTTCTTTGCTTGTGTCTTGGATTGGTTGTCCTGAAACTGTCCATCTTTGCTCTATCCTTTGTTCTGTAGGTTGGGGACGCCCTTTCCTGGTTTTTTCTGCGAGGGGTTCCCAGGCCCAAATTGTCGCATCTTTTGTTTGAGCTTCTACTTGATTTTGACAGCATATCGATAGGCCACACCCAAGGATGAGATGTCCAGAAATTCCATTTCGGTATGGATGTATCTATGCAGAGCACCACGATACTTGAGCACCAAATGTCGCTCTGAATATTTGATACCCAACTTGGTGCATAGGGTATGGAAGATATTTGTGAAATATGACACTGCTTGGTCTCTTTCTTGCCGCAGTATGGTCCATTTGATATACAAGTCGTCATAACTTCCAACATGGTAGTATTGTTCCTTAATATCATCCCTAAAGGATTCCCAGGTGGTCACGGTTGTAAATAATGAGGGTTCCTCTGTTTCCTTTTGCTCACAGAAAGTTTCCCACCAATATTTGACATGGGGAATGACTTTGAGGAGTGAAAAAGAATTTTTTTCTCTATTTGAAAAGTTATGGACATAAAACTACCCTTCTAGTATATTCAACCACCTATCTACAACATCTGCGTCTATCTGACCTTCAATATAGGAATATCGAAGTTGATTTGTACCTTGAAGGGGGCGACACCTCTGCTCGAGGAAGAGGCATCCCCTGTTGGTAGCCACCGAAGGATTTGCGCAAAACTATCCATCATCTTGTTCTTCTATTGTGTGAGGGATTCCTCAAGAAATTTTTTGAAAGGATATCATGTCCCGTCATATTTATTTTCTCCTGCCATGAGAGGTCATTTGGGCATGTGAGAGATTTTGTCCTCAAGAGAAACAAGCTTGAGACCCAATTCTTTGTACCTTGACCTCGTTAGGGAAATGCATTAAGATGATAAGGAGAAGACCGTTATGATATCACTGATACATATTTTATGAGTAGAATGAAATGAATACGGATTATTAAAAGATGCTTAACACAGAATAACAAAGATACAATAAAACTGGTTTTCTATTTAATAAGGAAATAAGCTAAAACTGTAAAATGCAGCAAAAAACAAGCTTACTGGAATGGTGGCAGCTTATCTCTGAGAAAAGATGTGACGACTGCGCTCATTCGCAAGAATATCATTACAATGAAGATTTGAAGGCCTTTTTACAATAAACAGGAATGTCAAAAACCCTAGACATTCAAAAACCTAACCCTAGGAGATGAAGCGCCAAAAGTCATGTGGGCCCCGTTTGGGTAAGCTAGTACAACAAATTCCCGGGGTCGTAACTTTTGTATATGATCTCCGTTTTAGGCACACGATATCCCGTTGGAAATTTCTATCTGAGGATTACACATTTTATCGTTTTTAATTGAGGCGAGCCCTAAAAACGTTGTTTAGGGCCTCGAAACGGCCTCGCAAGTCAAGGACCTGAAACTTAGGAAAAAAACTACCAAAATGAAAAACTGCCAAAATGAACCAGTTGGAATAGGTGGGAGGCCACCGACATCCATATGGATTAGCGTTATCATGATATGATGCAGAGTTAAATTATGTCCACGATTTTGATACCTTTTGTGCCATGTACTCACTCTATTATCCAAGAGTTGTTATAGAGGATGGAATACCATGGGCACACATTAGATATTGTTGAGGAGTTTTGGCCGGGAGATCATATAGAGGTTCAATGGAAAATTTTGTCAACAATTTCCATATGGTTGATAGTATGCTATAGTTGGCCATGCTGCTAATTGTATAAGAGATGATCAGGATTGTGAATGCCATCTTGATGAACTGTTGTGGTTAGAATTCAAGCAATATATCTGATCCGTAGGATCTTTTAATGACTTATGGTTGAGTTTTAATTTTGCATGCGTTAATTAACCATTTGAGAAACTTAGTGAAAGAATGAGGAAAGAAGAGGAATTATGACAGCCATATATACATTTGCATATCTGAAATGAAATAATAAACAACAAACCATAACACGTAGATTGATAACGGAGTTCGGCACAACTTTGCCTACGTCTCCGGGCCTTTTTCTCTGTGGGGGAGGCTTCTTTATTTCTGTTCAAAAGCTCAAAAGTACATCGCTGCAATGCCAAATGGCTACAAGACTAATCTGGTCATGTTCTTCCAGATCTCTAGAACCATGAAAAGAAAACGACACGCGAAACGGACATCCGGAGCTCCCAGAAATGGTCCGACAACGTCTCCTCCTCAAAAGCTTCTCTGCCTCCAAATGGCTTTGGGTTGGCTTCTCTTCAACATAACTCTGCTCTGAATGCCCTATGGCTTCAAACAGGCCTGGGTTATATAGCTGGGAAGTTGGTTACTCATCTCCAGCTTCCTCCCAAAATTTAGGCTCCATAAAAGCCCAATAACTCCCAAAAATGGAGAAAATACATTAAAAATAGGCTTAACAATAATTAAAACCCAAAAATTAGTTATAAAACCCACTTTATAACTATAATTGGGCACTAGCCCCCTTCCCCTGGGTGCGCGCTCCCTTTGGCGTGGTCATGTCGTGCCATATGGCCGAGCGCCAACCCAAAGGGCTGTGCGCTGGCCCCCCGTTTTGCGCTAACTCCTGGTTCCGTTGGCGTTTGTATAGGACCACGGGCCTAATGGTCATAACCGTTGTAACTCCCCGCACCCAAAAAAGGTGGTAGAAGGTCCGGGTCATATGAGTTTGGGCCTGGAACCATAGGCTTAAACCTTTGCGCTGATGGTTATGTGGTATTACATATGGTCGTGGGTCGTGTGGTGTGCGCTAAGGGATGGGGCTAAGCCCCGACCCTTTTTCCCGCCGATCAAACCTTCAAACCAACACAAATAGAAAATGCGTTGTTTGATTAACAAGCACCACCATGGGGGCAGGCGGTTAGCCCAACCCTGCCAGTACACTGCCTAGTCCATAAGTCATGGGTTCGAATCCCGTCCAAGCCACAACTTTTACATATAAACCAATGAACTATTCACGGGGTGCCACGTGGCAGCCCACGACTGGGCCACGTGGCACCTTAACCACCAACCACAATACACCACGTGTCAACCGCTGATTGGCCCACGTCTGCCACGTGTCAAACTGTCGTACTGCCATGTCACCTTGCCACGTCATCCCTGTCGTATGGCTCTATCACCTGCCACATCATCCGTGCCACGTGTCACCCTTACAGTGGTGACACGTGTCACCTCTGAATAGGTCCAACTGTACGCCAAACCGACCCGTCACGCTCTGCCACATGTCGTCACCCGAGGCTGCCACGTGTCATCTGCTGGAGCTGCCACGTCACCTGTATAGACCGTACGGTCTGCACAGTCAGTATGACACATGGATTGTACGTACTGTACAGTCATCCTCTTTTTTTACTTGTTTGACTTTTCGGACAGAATGCGATATCTTCTCCATACGGAGCTCGTTTGAAAAAGTAAATATACCACCGAAATCAGGAAGACAAGATGGACGCAATGGCATAGGTTTCATTGCATTCCGAGCACTTTCATTTTTGAGCATTTTTCAAGCCCTGTTAGGCTTCTAGATTCGATTTCGGATCACACCTACCCACAATAATACCTTTTGGTCCCCAAAAGGTTACTGACCAGTCAACAAGCTCGGGATAGGCCACCTGACTTGCTCTCTGTCTCTGAACTCTGTCCTGTGCACCTGTCTCATCAAGATCAACTGTAACACAATCATGACAACTGATAGTATATTGTTAGCCATTTGAACCCTGTTACATCTTACTGAAGCCACTATCATCCATGTAGAAAACATTGCTAATGACAGTATCAAAAAGACGACTGCAAATGAGCTGATATACTTGAAATATCTACACGACATGAGCTTATCTTGAAGCAACTTATAATTGATTTTCCATTCAACAACCATATTTTTTTCTTGCTTAAGATCAATTACTTCATTTGAAACAATTATTGGTTTGTTGCATACTTGCACTGCATTCGTTAATTGTTCCATTGTTTGAAGTGTTTTATTTGCTTTAACATGATGAGCATGAACCATATAATCATGACCTGCTTTAGTGAATTGATATTGATTCTTTGTCTTGTAGAAGATTGCCTTACGATCAAACAAGTATGGACTACCTAAGATCATTCCACATTCTCTTAACGACACAACATCACAAGTTACTTCGTCCACATACTTAGATGAAATTGCAAATTTGATTGTGCACTGCTTTGTTATGTGCATCTGATGATGATTGCTTACCCAT
>ML812444.1:157408-184855 GCA_009831015.1 Picea engelmannii
ACTAGCTCTGATACCACTTGATCCGTAGGATCTTTTAATGACTTATGGTTGAGTTTTAATTTTGCATGCGTTAATTAACCATTTGAGAAACTTAGTGAAAGAATGAGGAAAGAAGAGGAATTATGACAGCCATATATACATTTTCAGATCTGAAATGAAATAATAAACAACAAACCATAACACGCAGATTGATAACGGAGTTCGGCACAACTTTGCCTACGTCTCCGGGCCTTTTTCTCTGTGGGGGAGGCTTCTTTATTTCTGTTCAAAAGCTCAAAATTACATCACTGCAATGCCAAATGGCTATAAGACTGATCTGGTCATGTTCTTCCAGATCTCTAGAACCATGCAAAGAAAACGGCACGCGAAACGGACGTCCGGAGCTCCCAGAAATGGTCCGACAGCGTCTCCTCCTCAAAAGCTTCTCTGCCTCCAAATGGCTTTGGCTTGGCTTCTCTTCAGCATAACTCTGCTCTGAATGCCCTATGGCTTCAAACAGGCTTGGGTTATATAGCTGGGAAGTTGGTTACTCATCTCCAACTTCCTCCCAAAATTTAGGCTCCATAAATGCCCAATAACTCCCAAAAATGGAGAAAATACATTAAAAATAGGCTTAACAATAATTAAAACCCAAAAATTAGTTATAAAACCCACTTTATAACTATAATTGGGCACTAGCCCCCTTCCCCTGGGCGCGCGCTCCCTTTGGCGTGGTCATATTGTGCCATATGGCCGAGCGCCAGCCCAAAGGGCTGTGCGCTGGCCCCTTGTTTTGCGCTAACTCCTAGTTCCATTAGCGTTTGTATAGGCCCACGGGCCTAACGGTCATAACTGTTGTAACTCCCCGCACCCAAAAAAGGTGGTAGAAGGTCCGGGTCATATGGGGTTGGGCCCGGAACCATAGGCTAAAACCTTTGCGCTGATGGTTATGTGGTATTACATATGGTCGTGGGTCGTGTGGTGTGCACCGAGGGCTGGGGCTAAGCCCCGACCCTTTTTCCCGTCGATCAAACCTTCAAACCAACAAAAATAGAAAATGCGTCGTTTGATTAACAAGCACCACCATGGGGGCGGGTGGTTAGCCCAGCCCCGCCAATACACTGCCCGGTCCATAAGTCACGGGTTCGAATCCCGTCCAAGCCACAATTTTTACATATAAACCAATGAACTATTCACGGGGTGCCACGTGGCAGCCCACGACTGGGCCACGTGGCACCTTAACCACCAACCACAATACGCCACATGTCAACCGCTGATTGGCCCACGTATGCCATGTGTCAAACTGTTGTACTGCCATGTCACCTTGCCACGTCATCCCTGTCGTACGGCTCTGTCACCTGCCATGTCATCCGTGCCACGTGTCACCCTTACAGTGGTGATACGTGTCACCTCTGGATAGGTCCAACTGTACGCCAAACCGACCCGTCACGCTCTGCCATGTGTTGTCACCCGAGGCTACCATGTGTCATCTGATGGAGCTTCCACGTCACCTGTATGGACCGTACGGTATGCACAGTCAGCATGACACGTGGACTGTACGGATTGTACAGTCATCCCCTTTTTTTACCTATTTGACTTTTCGGACATAATGCGATATCTTCTCCATACGGAGCCCGTTTGACAAAGTAAATATACCGTCGGAATCAGGAATATGAGACGGATGCAATGGCATATGTTTTGTCGCATTCCGAGCACTTTCATTTTTGAGCATTTTTCAAGCCCTGTCAGGCTTCTAAATCCGATTTCAGATCAATATCAATGGTTCAAGGTGGAGGAAATTTCAAATTAAAAAAAGGAGGACTCTTGAAGATGACAATGGGAAGACCACAAGGTATTAATGACCAACAAATAGGTCTTTTCCGGGTGAACCATTTTGATAATTGACCCAAATATTGTTAAATTTAGAGATGTTATTAAGTTCTTTTCAATTTACTAGACAATAATAGCATAATAAGAATCATTGAGAGAAACACAATCACAAGGTACACAAAATTTTATCCTGGGAAACCCTCATGGGGGAGAAAACCCAGCAAAAACTTCCTTATTATAGATTTCTAATACAATGCGAAGATAAAAGACCAAACACTAGAGAATATCCAAGACTGATCAATGCGCCTCTCTCTTCTCCTTTTTCTAACTGCAACTTCCTTCAAACTTTCGCACTAGATGAGTGGCTTGAGTGAGTGAGTGAATGAGGCACTAGCCTCTCTTATTTATACTAGCCAAGGAGCGTTAGTTTTGTGCCTTTTCATTAAGCAGGGCCAACTTCTCCAACTAGTGGATAAAACCACTTTAATTAGCCCTAGGGGCCAACTTCTCAATTAACATCATTTGATTAGGGTTTGACCAATCTAAAAAAGGGAATTTGGTCATACATAAGTCCCAACATGATCAATCCACAAAAGGGGATTGATCTACATGATAATAACTCAATTATAATTAGAATATTCTTCATAGTTACAATATTTCAACACTCCCCCTTAACAAGAAGGGTATTCTACAATACAATATCATAAGGAGAGAGAGATGGAAACAACATCATCAACATCTGGAACATTGACTGGTATTTCTATAAATCAACGAAAGTTTTTCTTCATCATCAATAACATCATCTTTCACAACATGGAGCTGGAGTAGCATCATCATCATCTCCATCAACATAAATTAGCATAACGCTAAGGCAACAACATCAACACCATCATTAATAGCATGAGGTTAGTATAACATCATCATCAACAACACAAGGTTGATACATCATCAACAACAACAACACGAGGCTGAAACAACAACATCATCAATAGCACGAGGTTAGAACAACAATATCATCAATAACACGAGGCTGGAGCAACAACATCATCAACACGAGGTTGAGATAACATCATCATCATCATATAATAACATAATGAGGCATGTGTCACAACAACATTTTGTGGTACTCTGACAGTCCCTAGGGATCTACCCAAGAATCATAATATTCCCTAGGATATAAAATTATAATGGAGCTACCACGTGGTACTCTAATAGACCATCCTTACCGGACCTTCAGGATCTTCCTAGGAATTAAAATATTCCCTAGTATATAAAATCCTAATGGAGCTACCACTACTGAATACAACTGGCATATACATGCACATGTACTCTGATAAACTGTCCTTACTGGACCTTCGATATCTGTCTAGGGATGATCAGTCCCCTAGGATAAAATCCTAACTGAGCTACCTATTGTTGGTCAAGATACCATAGTATCATCAACATCACTCCCCCTTTTGAGGGAGGTCCTTTCAGACTACACCAATATTGTATCAAAAGTACTCAAACTTCACATGAGAAAGAGGCTTGGTCAACACATCTGCAACCTGCTCATCTGTGCCAACATATTGGATCTTTACAACTCCCCTATGCACCATATCATGAATGTAGTGATACCATATCTCTATGTTCTTTGACTTATCATGGAACACTGGGTTATCCATCATATTTATACAACTCTAGTTATCACATAGAATCACGGTGGATTCCATCTCCAGATCAAACAGACCTGTCAACAACTTCCGAAGCCATATGGATTCAGAACTGGCAGAAAATGTTGCAATGTATTATTCTTCTGTCGTGCTGAGAGAAATACTAGATTGCTTCTTTCTCTGCATTGAAGTCATGGTTGACCCTAGACTGAAACAACATCTTGAAGTGCTCTTTCTATCAGAAACACTTCCAACCCAATCTGAATCAGTATAACCAACCAGTCTGAAGTCATGATCTCCATTATAACAGAGACCAAAGTCCAACATACCCTTAAGGTATCTCATCACATGTTTTGCAACCACAAGGTGAACACATATGGGCTCTACCAGATACTGACTCAAGGTGTTCACAAAAAAACATATATCTGGCCTAGTATTCGTCAGATACATCAACGATCCAATGACCTGTCTGTACAGCGTAGCATCAACCAATTCTGACGAAGTATCAACCAATAGCTTCAACTTTGTTTCCATGGGTGTGTTCATGGATTTACGTTCCAACATATCAAATCTCTCAGTATTTCAACTGCGTACTTCCCTTGGTTAAGGAAGATCTTCTCTGGGCTCTGCCAAACTTCAAGACCTAAGAAATAGTGCATCAGGCGTAGGTATTTCATCTCAAATTATGCAATGAGCTTATTCTTACAATCAGTGATGAGATTTTCTTCTCCAGTTAAGAATATGTCATCCACATACAACAACAATATAATTGGCTCATCATTCATAACCTTGAAGTAAAGGTTAGAATCAACTTTAATTTTGGTAAATCCCAAGCTCATCAGGAAACTATCAATTCTGCTATACTAAGCTCTAAGAGCTTGCTTCAAACCGTACAAATCCTTATTCAACCTGCAAACATGAGTCTTTTTATCTTCAAATTAAAACCCTTGAGGTTATTCTATATACACTTCTTCTTCAATAACACCATTTAAGAAGGTTGTTTTCACATCCATCTGGTGTAACTTCCACGTCATCTTAGCTGCAAGAGCTATGATGGTTCTAATAGAAGTGTATCTGGATACAGGAGAAAAATTCTCTTCATAATCAATGCCTTCCTTTTGGGAAAATCCACGAGCTACAAACCTTGATTTATATTTTTCAATACTTCCATATGAAACATGTTTTATCTTGTATAACCATTTGGAAGATACCACATCTTTGTTCTTCGGTTTGGGAACTATTTCCCATACATCATTCTTTATAATGGATTAGTATTATTTTGTCATGGCATCTGCCCATTCTTTCTTCTGAATGGATTCTTCAAAGAAAGTAGGATCCTTTTCTATGAGATCACACATCAAAGCCATGTAACTGGAGAATGGCTTAGGTTTCTTGATTTGTCTAATGGTTCCTTCTGGGGCACCATACCTCTCTCCATCTTTAACAAGTTCCCTTTCCCAAGATGGATTTCTCTTGTGAGAGATCATCATTTGGAGGGGTTCTTGAGATTCTATCATATCACGATCTTCTGGAATCTCATCATCAAGGGTATCTGTAACTTCCCTCACTGGTTCTACAACTCTAGGAGCTACATGATATTCTTCATATACTTTTTCAAGCTGGCATATCCTTGATTTATTGGGTGTTGCATCTTCATCAAAGGTTACATCTCTTTTGATCTCAATATGATGGTAACTTGGTATGTAAATTCTAAAGGCCTTAGATACCTTACAATATCCAACAAATATTCCCTTCTTTCCTGAAGGGTCGCCAAACATTGGACATCCAAATATCTTGAGATGGATTACTTATGACTTCTTCTTGGAGAACATTTCTTTGGGGGTTTTGAATCCAAGTGCACTATGCGATAATTTTTTTTGAACATACACTGATGTTCGTGATGCTTCAACCCATAAGTGCATTGGAAGATCTTGATCATGGATCATAGTCTTCACTGCTTCGATTATAGTTCTATTCTTTCTTTCTGCCACACCATTTTGTTGAGGATTATAGGGAGTGGTGACCTCCCTCTTAATCTCTGCAAAATCTTACAAATTCTTTTGAGGTGTATTCTCCTCCATTACCTGACCTGAGTATCTTGATTTTTTCTTTCAGAGAGATTCTCTATCAAGACTTTGAATTCCTTGAATTTTCCAAACACTTCATATTTTGATTTCAAGAAGTAAACCCAAGTCTTGTGAGAATAATCATCAATAAATGACACATACCTACTAAGAGAGGTTGATGGAATTGGGCCACATATATCTAAGTGGATGAGCTCCAATATTCCTTCTGTTTTACTGTTGCTCTTCATGAAAGGATTCTTTATGTTCTTTCCTTGTGCACATCCCTTTCACACACCTTCATGATCAACCTTGAATTATGGTAGACCTGCCACTACCTTGCTTACACATGGTAAGGCTTTGTAGTTGATGTGGTCTAGTATTCTATGCCAAAATTCACATGGACTCTCAATGGAGTGAGTCAAGGCTGCATCTAAGTGACCTTTTAATTTATATAGGCCACCTTCTTCTGTTCCAATAACAATTTCATCTTCTATGGTTTTTCCTTTAGGCCACATAAGAACTTCACCATATATGAATGCAAGCCTGAAGGATTTCTTATCTAAAGATAAGATAGAAAGTAAATTATTTTTCAAACCTGGTACATATAGTACATCCTTCATTTTCATCGGGGTCCCTGAATCAAGTTTGTAGGTAGATTCTCCCACTCCTTTGATAGGGTACTGGTAATCATCTCTGAGTGTAACTTTCTAGGGAAAATTATTTTCTGTAAGCATAGAGTAAATTTATCTCTAACCTGTCATGTGCTTAGAGGCACCACTGTCTATGATCCAAGTGTCCTCTCCAGGTGACACAGATCCTAAGAGGGAAAAGAATAAAACATAGTCTTCAATATTTTCTTTAATCATATTTGTGGGTGGCTCATCATCTTCAACTGCATGGGCATGGTGTCTTTTGTTATTTCTCTTCTTGTATTCTTCTCTTCTAGATGGAAAATTATTAGAAATATGTCCCATATTGTCACAATGGTAACATTGATAAGAGGAGAAATCCTTTTCTCTTCTTTGACCTTTCTGAAACTTCTAGAATCTCCTTGGAGGGTGAGAATCTTTATGGAAATGGGTGAATCTTTTTGGGGAGTGAGATTCCTTATGTAGGTGGGTCTCCTTCTGGAAGTGAGACCTTTTCTTTCCTCCTTTATCATGCGAATCTAATTGATATTAATCACTTAGTAGTATTTCTTCTCGATTAGCTACTCTTGCTTCTTCTTGAACACATTCTTCCCAAAGACTGTCAAATTGGAGTTTCTCCTTTCTTGCACAGATAGTTTGGATGAAGGCATACCAAGGTCTTGTGAGACTATTAAGAGTTGCCATTATGAGTTCATATTCCTATAGGTTTTATCCAATTTCTTCTAGTTGTTCCTTGAATTGAGAAACCCTTGAGAAATAGTCATGAACAATTTCTCCTTTCTACATCTTTATATTCTTGAGTTGGGTTCTCATATTCATCTTTCTGTTGATATTCCTTCCTTCATACATTCTGGTTAGGGAATCAAACATTTATTTTGGAGTATTATTAGAAGACACTTGAGGGATCAAGTGGTCTTTAATAGAGTCTGCAATGATTCTTTTGGCCCTAACCATATCCTTCTAGTACTTTTCTTTGGTTGTAGCTTCTGCGAGTCCTGGTACATTTTCCTTTATGAATTTTGCAAGATCATTCTCTTCAAGAATGAGTGCAATCCTATACTTCTAGGCACATAAGTTTTCCATACCTTCTAACTTGTCAACAATCTTGGTGCTTGCAGACATCTTGACTTGGAGCTGGGAAAATGACCAAAAATTAAAAGTGCTCGGAAATTAAATATGAACTTACTAGGAGGTGCCCTGAGCTAAGGCGAGTAGGCTGGTGTAGTCTATTTTCATAAAATCCAAATTTTACCCCTTGAAATCGGACTTGCGCAAATATGGATTTGTAATTCTGGTATTGGTTCTGGTTTCTTAGTTTTCTGGTACCAGAGAAAACTAGGGTTTCACTTTCTAGAGGCTCTAGCCACTAAAAAGGTGTGCTCAAGATTACAATAAGTTCTCTAGGTGAGGGCACACTTCCCTAGATGGTTTTTAGGATGAATTTATCTTCCAACAAAAATCTCTGATTTTCTTGTACGACAATAGTGATGTTTTTGTTACCCGCTGAAAGGTGCTTTATTCAGTCAAGCTCTGATTCCATGTTAAATTTAGAGCTTCTATTAAGTTCTTTTCAATTTACTAGACAATAATAGCATAATAAGGATCACTGAGAGAAACAAAATCACAAGGTACACAACATTTTATCCTGGGAAACTCTCATGGGGAAGAAAACCCAGCAAAAACTTCCTTAATATAGATTGCCAATACAATGCCCAGATAAAAGAACAAACACTAGAGAATATCCACGACTGAGCAATGTGCCTCTCTCTTCTCCTTCTTCTAACTGCAATTTCCTTCAAACTTGCACACTAGATGAGTGACTTGAGTGAGTGAGTGAATGAGGCGCTAGCCTCTCCTATTTATACTAGTTGTGGAGCGCTAGGGTTGTGTATTTTCATCAAGCAGGGCTAACTTCTCCAACTAGTGGCTAAAACCACTTTAATTATACATAGGGGCCAAATTCTCAATTAACATCATTTGATTAGGGTTTGACCAATCCAAAAAAGGGGATTTGGTCATACATAAGTCTCGACATGATCAAACCACAAAAGGGGATTGATCTACACGATAATAACTCAATTATAATTAGAATATTCTTTGCAGTTATAATATTTCAAAAAATATGAGATTAGTAAAAGGCTTCATAAGGAGAATACAATAAATTAAACAATTAATATTTATACAAATATTTAGGACAAGTGGAAGAAATAATCAAGAGGAATTGAAGAATGAATATATAAGAACAATAATCCTATTTTTCAGGAAAAAGGGGACAACATATGGAGTTAAGGTATCACGATCCAAAATCTTCTCCAACCAATATTCTATTTTGAGAAAGCCAGATCCAGTTTTTCAGGCATTAGTTGAACATGTAAAAGAAATAAAAGAAGCAACTAAGAACTTCAAAAAGGGAAGGGATGAGTCTAGGAGGTTTTTGGCAAGTGGACAATGTTCTTTCTTGGAGAATGAACCTGTGAGGCCATTCTTTTGTAAATTTCTAAATAAGAGGGAATCGCTCATTGGATTCATCTCTCATATAATAGAGCTCTATTTTTCTTCATGTTTTATATGTTAATCTCCTTTTAATTTTATGTCTATTCTTTTCCATGTAATTTTGATATGAAACTTGGACAATTTGGTACAACTTCCACTCTCAATGAGTGTATTTCTGAAATAGTTAAAATATTTCTTCTATAACCTTTTGCTATGATGTATATATTCAAATATTGTAATCATAATTACATTTCTAAATGTTTTTTATGTTGGATTCATAATCTCTACGCTGAGCTCATTTTCTTCATCTTGGATTGATAGAGTTTTCTCTTTCCCTCTATTATTTTTGATATTTATGTTTCTTTATTTTCTTCAATATATCACCTATCATATTTTGTGTTATGTTATGTAAGAATCCATGCCCAATGGATCAGGCCTTCTGATTTGAAAGTTTCAAAAAAATTTCCAGTCCATCGTTCTCATTATCCTCAACCCTGTTTATCTTATTATTTATCTTTCAAATCTGGAACCTGTGCTTAATTATTAGAATTGCTACTTGGTGACAATGGGAACACAATGTTCTTAATTATATGAGAGAGCCCTCTCTGGTCCAAGAGCTATCTTGTGGACTAAAGTTGGTTTAAAAATGTCTTGGCATGGTTTCTAACAAACTAGGAACCATTTCAAGTTACAACATTTTCTACCATTGGTGTATCACCTCCATCCTCGATCCTTACCCTAGACAAGAAGGGTGTGGTTGCAGACTTCCAGTCGGTCATGTGGAATCTAACCAAGAGACCCCTAGCATACTTATTCTAAGACAACTTGATGCCTAAAGCATCCCAGTTGATCTCAAGATCAAGGAAAAAGTGGAGAGGACCCATATTGGTCATTGAGAACCTGTCATGCACAATGTCTTTGATCCCAAAAATTGTGGCAGATGAACTACTTGTGATCAAGAGGCCATCTACATATAACACTAAGATCAACAAAGAGTCAAAATTCCTAAACATGTAAACATTGGGATTTGATTTATATATAATGAAGGAGTGAGAGAATAAATATGAGTCCATTTCATCATACCATGCTCTAGGATCTTTCTTGAGGCCATAGAGTGAATTTTTCAGTCGACATACTAGAGATGAGTTTTGTATGTACGCCTGAGGCTACTCCATGTAGATATATTCTGAGAGATATCCATTAAGAAAGACATTCTCCATGTTCATCTGGTGAACTTCCCATCCCATGGTTGCGGAAATGCCGAGGGCCAAATAGATAGAGTCCATCTTTGATACTGGAGAAAATTTCTCATCATAATAAATATTGTAGACTTGCTAAAATCCTTTGGCAACCAATCTTTCCTTGTACTTGTTCACCTATCCATCTACTTTCTTCTTGGTCTTGTAGACCCATTTACATATGTCAAGCTCCTAATTTGATGGAAGTGAAACCAAGTCCCAAGTCGGGTTCTCGATGAGGGAGTTATACTCCTTGGTCATAGTTTTCTCCCATAAGGGATTCCATTCATCCTTTGCATAGGTCCAAGGGTCTGAATCTAGAAACATGTAGCAATACATGGGAATTATTGGTTCTGTATGTGTAAGTACATGTGTCGACTCCTTGAAATGGGATATTGTCCTCCTTTGATCCACAATATTTCCCACAAGGTCACATGTTTCCTATAGGGTGGACTAAGCCCATTTGGGCATCTGATGTGGATCATCATATGCATGCTCAAGATCTTCTGAATTTGATTATGAAATCATATATAAATGGGAGGATCCATCATCTTGAATGTCTAGTACAAGAGGAGGTGTAGAAGCATCTCCATGTGGCTCTTGAGATGCATGCATGGTGTTAAATCCTAGGTTTTCACCTTTTCTTTCTATTCCTCCAATGAGCCCATCCATATGTCAACCTGGTTTCTACTTAGCTTCTCTTCATGATGTGTTGAGTCATTTCAATATTTTTTTTATGTTCCTATTTTCTTTTCATCATTTCCTTTCTCTTTATAAGGTTAATACAAGTCATGAGTTGAATTAAATAAGTCACATCACCATGGTAATGTCACTGTTGGGTTGCAAACATGTTAACCTTGACCTAGTGATGCAAAATGTACTAATTGCAAGAATGCCCCTATTCTTGCAAACAATGGAAAAAACATTGTTTTATGAGTTTTAACGTTCTAAAAATATTCAAAAGTTTAAATAATGGTGTGTTGGCGCATCACATGTTTTTTCATTTCCATGTGCACTCAAGATCGTGCATGTTTCCACTAGTTTAACCATCATTAATAATTTTGTGCTAAGGATCATATATGTTTGTGCCTCGAGTTGTTATTGTTGTAGGGTTGTGTCTAGTTATTATTACAGGTGGTAAATGAACCTGAAACAATGCATGAATTTGACCATCACTCTCATCAGGAGCAGCTAGAGAACAATGGTGTCACCCCGAGAGTGTTAGAAATTGATCAGAACATAGCCAACATGGCTCGAACTATTCGAAGCAATTCCAGAAATAAGAGATATATTTATCAGAGGAGAATGGTTCGACTTTATATGCGCCTTCAATGAACATCACACAGGAGTGGCCTTGCTCTTTGTGCATAATTTCGATGGGTTTCAGACCCAACTCAGGGACACCACCATTCATATTACATATCACTTCATATCTAGGGCATGCACTCTCCCGATTAGTGGTGAGATATGGTTTAAAAAGGCAAAATTGCATGTTGAAATTTGCAACAAGTTTCTAGTGGCGGAACACCAAAACCTTGATTGGAGTCAGGGAATATCAAATATGTGGATTAATGAAGAATGGAGGGGAATTCTCATTGTATTTCAAAGGTATATCACGGGAAAAGTTAGATTCTTAATCGTTCACTGTTATCACATCTAATTCCTTATGCACTTAAATGGTGACAAAGAACTAAACATCCCCTTATATTTTCTTAAGAGATTAACTAAAATGTCTAAGAGAATCCAGAGTTACCCTGAATATGCTCATAGAAGCCTATATCACCAGGGGTTCATTAAAATTATGGTTCTCTTTGCTTTAAATGAAATAGAAATTCCCTGGATGTATTTTTTGGAGTCTTTAGGGTTACAAGAGGAAGGACAAGAAGTTGATCCAAAACCAAAAGAACAGAGGGAGAAGGCTAACCAAGTAGCTAGGATTTCTCCTGAACCTGGGTGTTCATCGAAAGCAACCCAACAAGACAAAAATAATATCACACCTAAAAAAGGGGGAACCCAATATGAGAAATCATGATCAATTACTCCACCAAGAGAAGAAGTCCCTCGAAGACAATTAAGGTCGTCTATAGCAAAAAAAAGGGAAAGGGAAAGTGGAAAAGTGTATGTCAGTAACTATATCAAACAAGGAGAAGAATGGGACAACCCAATAGGCCCACTGTCATATGAACATTTTGAGGATAAGCATGTGCCCACTACCATGAAGCAAGATAAAACTCCCAAGTCAAAACAAGAAAACAAAAGAGGACTAAATCGACCAATCCTAAGATTGTTGCAACAGAATTTGTGCCAGTAGACACCCTGATTAAGGAATCCCTTGAGGCCAAACAAAGTAAAAAGAGGAAAGGGAGCCAGGTCCCTAAAATGCCAAGAAAACCTAATAGAAAAACTAGGCTCACAAACCAGTTGAGGTTGAATTCCAAGGCACTGTTTGATCCATCCTTAAAAGACCAAAATCCCATAGTAATTGAGGATGAGGACACTGAAGAAAACCTCTCTGAATTTTCCAATATGGAGGATATGACTATCCATATATTAAAAGGGATGATGGGGGATAAGTCAAGGAAAAAATACAGTGAAGGGGTGACCTTAGGTGTAAAGTATGTTGTTGTAAAAACATAGTACCCTGCAGATATGGAATCAAAAAAAAATGTGATGGAATTTGGTCTAGACCCTGAGCAGGAATTTGATGACATAACTCTAGATGCAGAGTTGGCCCCTGAGCAGCTTCCTCATGATGTCAAACCAGAGATCAAAGGAAAAAATATGATGATGCAGGAACCTGTGAGAGAGGCAATTGATAAAAAACCTGAGAAATCACTCAGGTATGAAATGAGGCCAAGGAAATCCAAGATTTCCATTGACCTCAATAAACCAATTGTAGAGGAAGAGAAAGGAATAAAAAATGGAAGCAAAGTAAGGACATTAATCAAGCCAAAAGTTGAAGCTGACAGGGATATAGATGAGAACCACCAGGTGCAATCTTTGAACTAACAAAATGATGACATGAGGCAAAAAATTCAGAGTCTACAACAAAAAAAAAAGGATCTTGAAGTGCATCACACTGAGCTACAGAAGAAATATCAAAAGCTGCAAAAGAATCTTTAGAAAACCTGCATGTTCTTGAAAGAGATAATCTAAAATTCTACTGTTGTTGAAGGAAAAAGGAATTCAGGACCTATGCCAGATGATCCACATGTATTCAAGATTGGTCTCCAGATTTTAGTGGAAGTGGGAATCAATGCAAAGTCAACTGCCAACCACAACTTATGATTTTTTTTTCTATGCATATATTTTACTTCAGTTATCAACAATAAGTTCCAGTTGCACAAATAGATCTTTTTAAAGTTTAGTTAGAGGTATTGTTGCCACTTGTAATGAATTGTTATTTTTTATAAGAATAATATTTTTTTTAAGGTCGAATTGATGGGGAGTGATGAACTAACACTTCATCTCAACTCTACTCAGTTTAAACAAATGTTCACACATTGTAACCAGGCAGTAACGGTGAAGTTATATATACATGATCTGATTGTGATGTAAAGTTAAACTCTAGAGTTTAGATCCTAGATAGGTAATCAAACCCTCTTTGGATAGAGATAAATAGATGGATCTTCGAATGTAAAAGGGTTTAGTTTTTGGAGGGATCACGCATTACGATTTTGGCTGGGCCTTGAAGCATAAGACTGTTAAGTTTCCCACCAGGTGAATATAATTTTTGGTGTCAAACTGTGTTTTCTCAAATCT
The DNA here is from genome assembly GCA_009831015.1 of Picea engelmannii. Classification (NCBI taxonomy): domain Eukaryota; kingdom Viridiplantae; phylum Streptophyta; class Pinopsida; order Pinales; family Pinaceae; genus Picea; species Picea engelmannii. The sequence goes on from ML812444.1 coordinate 171,079, forward strand.
TGTGTGCCTTCTTATCTTATCTAGATGAAAATTAAAATGAATACAAAGTGTTGTTTCTTTTCCTTTCATCTATTTTCTTAGTGAACTGTTTATTGTCATGCAACATGATCTCAACTATTGTTTTAGTGAATATTTTATTGTAATACAACCTGTTTGAATGATTTGTGTCCAGGTACATGTTTTGGATCTGAAATATTATTTCAAGTTTGAAATTTCATACAACAAGTAACAAATTGTTTGCTTGTTTTTATTTCATTTGTTTTATTCTTCATATCTTTATATTCTCACCAAAATGCATGCCACCAAATAAGGGAAACCATATAGTGATATTCTTCAACAATCCTACTAGAGGTGGCCTAGCTCTACCCTTTAGCAGTCAGGTGCAAACCTTAGGACCAGCACATCAAAATTTCTTCAAATTGAGCACTCCTCTCAATGAAGATATTGTCTATTGAGGGATATATCAAAATGTAACCCTTCACACCTTCGGTATATCCAACGAATATGCATGATATGTTCTGAATATCTAACGCCTTCCCTTTTTCAGAGGGTACATGGTCCCATGTGTGTGATCCAAATATTTGGAAGTGGGTGACTTTCGGTTTGATACCAATCGAGGCCTTAAAATTTGTTTTGTCCTTCAAAGATATATGAGGAGTCCCATTATGTATGTAATTGTCATCGTTAAGTGCTTCATCCCAAATCTTAGAGGGAAGGTACCTTGCATGCAACACACAATTGGCCATTTCTTTGAGAGATTGTTTCTTCCTCTCAACCACCCCATTTTTTTGTGGAGTGTATGGAACTGTATGCTATAATTGTATACCTTCCTCATTACAAATATGTTGTACATCCTTGTTTACATAATCCCCCCCATTACCTTTGTGGATAATCTTAATCACATTCTCGGAGTGTGTCTCTTCATGTGCTTTGAAATATTTAAGATGCTCAAAAAATTAAGACTAATGCTTGAGAAAATATACCCAAGTGTGCCTTGTGTAATCATCAATGAATGCCATTATATACCTCAACTTGTTGACAGAAGGATGAGGAAAAGGACCCATGAGTTCATTGTGGAAAAGATCTAAGGGAGAAGAGGCCCTTCAAGCCTTCCCTTTCTGAAATTTCTCTTGAGGATGTTTTCCAAGAACACATCCTTGAAAAACTCCTTTAGAAAAATGTATATCGAGAAAGCCTTTGGGCATTCCCTGTTTGTTGAATTGTTTCATTTACCTAAAATTTAGATGACCAAATCGCTCGTGCTAGAGTATACTATCATCATTGGCATGAGTTAGTAGTAATGCAGAATCAAATTTAGCAATAAAATTAGAAAATGTGTACATTATGTTAGCACTAGAAGTTACCCTTAGAATGCTATAAGGATAAGCCCAATACCGATTTGAATATCAAGAGATAATTATTAAATTAGGTATGGTAGGTGGATCAACTAGACTGATCAAGAAAGGTGAAGGCAACAAACTTACTACAGATCAATGAGCTACAACATTGGGCATGTAGTCATAACCTCTCTGCATATTGAAGGAAATCAACCTGAACTATCAGATCAAGAGCTTATATGATGATGCGTAGAGGAATGGATAATATGACAAAAATAATAATGTCTAAAAACAAATATGATCTCTGTAGAATGGAATAAAAGGTACTTGAACAAAACAATGATTAACATGCAATTTGAAGCAGATCCTTTGCTGCTCAAGGATCCATTAACCAAAGGCGTCCTTTGATCTTCAAAATATGCACTATATTCAAACAAGAAGATAACAGAACAAATACAGAACAAATAAATCACATTCTGATAAAAACAACTTCCATTAATCTTCCATGGAAAAAAAAATTACATCACAGGCCCTCATGCTTACAAGTAAGCAGGTAAACTACTCATCAATCTCTCTCAAGCCTCTGGACTAAACCCTTATAACCTTGGAAAACTTCCAAAATATAGCCATTTCCTTATCCCCTAATCCTAGGAGTTCGACATCTTTAGCTTTCTAATAATATCAAAGAGTTACAACAAAATAATATCAATTTTCAAACAAATTGCTAGATTATAGGATTTAGTTTTTTGACTAATTAATACATACAAATATCATCAACACTATATGGTTCGAGGGGAAACTACTTGATTATTCTGGTGCACATGATTTTTTGGCACTTCCACTCCAGATGGCAGTTGAATAGACTCGAATCTAGGCTAACTATGTACTTTCACAACGTCCTGGTAAAATTCACTGCAAAAACTCTTCCTACAACACTTTCATAGAGTGGCATATTTTTCTGCGAAATCTCTATTTCTGATGTTTTTAATCTCTGATATTTTTCTTAGTTAAATTAATCATTTCCTTGAGGTCCTGCACATCTCCATACAATGTGCCAACTTTGATAACATGCTTACAAAAGTTACCTCTCAATGCCAATGGGAAATTACACGAATTGAAAGTATTCCCTAAGAACAACACAAGGTATTTATTTGAAGATGATTGATTCTAAGCCCAATATGCATTTTCAATGTGCTCATCCTAGACACACTGGTCTTCTGGAATTCTTTTTTCTTTTTCTACAAATGTTTCATACATGTGCTCCAACCTATAGTTATTCAAAAAAACTATAATTTTTCAGACAAGCCATGTTCCAGTAACATAATTCTACCCTTTTTAGTAATGTGAAGATCAACCGATCCATCCTTTGTAGAGAATTCCTTCTACGATCAAAAAAATATTTTCTTTTCAAAAAACAATGATATGATTCAATGGAAAAATTTGTCCTTGCAGCAAACGATTTCACCCATGTACTAGTCTAGAGAAAACGATTTCACTATACAAAATATATCTATGCGTCTGACTTTATGTGTCTTTGGTTTTACATCTCGGGCATACTTTCCACTTTTCAAACATTTGAATTTAGATAATGGACAAATTCCTCAATAACATGTTTGTGATGGTGTGAAGTACCCTTTTGGAAAAACTTCGTGGATTCTCTCCCCTTGGCTTGGGCAGCATTGAATGCTTGCACACCTTTGAAAATTGAATATTTTAGCAATGACAACTTGGAATTTGGTAATTGCTCGACGCGCGAGGGTTTTGGAGTTAGCACTTGGCACATTAAAGTTTGAATAACACTTTTGGCAGTTTTTTTTATTTCTTCTCTGTGGAATATATTCCACATGTGCCCTAATATGTTATGCATTCATGTTTATATGTAGCAACACCCTCATATGTATTTGAAACATTGTGAAATATTCCCTCGTGGGATCCTCCTCCTCATGGATTTGGAGCTTATGTATGTCAAGATAAGTTTTAAGTGCTAACTTGTATGTTGTATTGATTTGTAGACTTGGTTCAGTCGATGCTCAATGATATATGTAGCATAGAATAAAGACATGGAGATTGGGATGGTAAGAACCAATATTTTTTTCCACAACAATTTAATCCCAGATGCTACAAAAGTACCATAACACTGAAAAATGACCAAATTGATAATGGAAATTACATTGCTAAACAGGCTCCATGGGGGGTGTCATGCTCCCCACGAGCTACCAATAACTTTGCAGACCATTTTTCCTTTACTAAGATATGGATTTAACTGTGATATAAGGAACTGTGTATTCCAACTACAAATCAATCACACTGCAAAAGCTAGCATGCAACTCCATTGTTATTCCTGCAAACTATATCCCTATTCATATTGCCCTGAGAGCACTTTTGATCCTGATTGAAAATTGAAAACACACATGCCAGAAAACATACTGCAAACTAACTCAAACTAAAAATCACATGCTCATGGAGTGAGCTTATTTATGCACATCCCCATTTCTAACTAGCAAAAGACAAATTTTCTTAGGTGTAAGAAAAATTCCACAGTAACCATTCAAATAAATTTGTGACATAATGATTCTCATCTCTGCATATGATCAATAAATAACAACAGATACATAACAACAACCACTAGAAACCCTTTGGAAAATCATACTCACTTTCAAGTGCTGGTGGTATGATGAAATATGAAAACTTCAAAATTTTTCAAAAATAAGATTCCAACACAACTGCTACTGGGTCTTCAAAATCAAGAGAAAAAAGTTGTTGATCCACAAGAGATAACTAACACTGCATAAATTCTCTTTTGATGAGAAAAAGGTGACCTCCTTGTTCATTAAACAACAACTTTGGGCATAATTCATTTCATGACAAACAGGAGAAACAAAATTTCTTTGATCATGCAATAAAAACCCCTGACCAAAGCTTGAGAACATATGATCCTGGATGTCGTCACAAACAAACAAGGGCTACTGATTTCCAATATAAATAGTAAGACACTTTGGAGCAAAAAATTCTTCTTCAACAAAATGATCATGTGATAATTTCATAATAGGATTTAAAATGCTCCCATTATGGTCAATTGAAGGTCTTCTATAACACATCTATGTACAATCATCCTCTACAAAATTGTCAAGTGGATTTGAATAATGAACACAAGCATAATCTATAACCCAATCAATAGAAAAATATGAAAATAATGTAGAATACTGTCCCAAATATGATTTATGTTTATATCCTTCCTCATGTTCCTGTGCATGCAAATCTTCAACATAAACCTGATATTGAAGTGTATCACAAGCCCAAAAGTTTTCGTCAATTTCTTCAACATCCACAAAAAAATGTTCTAATGATGAGGCTTTCCTTTCTCTAAAAAAAAGGACAAGATCAGGGTGTTGAGATGCTATATAGTAAACCATGGCAGCAGTTTTAGAAGGTCTGATCTCCAAAGGTATACTGCAATAAAAACTGTGAAACCTCTTTTTGAATGTAGCAAGAACTTCATCCTCTTCTCTTCTCAAGGAATTAAAATCAGTTAAGTACTGATGAAAGGATTTTTTTTCACCCTAGTATCTAAAAAATGCACCATGAAAATTAGTCCACAAACAAATGGAACAAGATTCCATATTTCTAAACCATAAAGTAGCATCTCCAAATAAGGATTTGTAAAATATTCTCATAACCACATCCTCATGTATAATTTCAAAATTATTAAGGAAATTTTCAAAAGCTTCCAGGTGTTTCTTAGCTGCAACATGGTGTCCTCCATTAAACATAGGGAGATAATCAATAAAATTGGGAGGATAATCATGAAGGATAATTGGCAGCCTCAAAGGTTTAAAAAATTTCATTCTTGTTCTGGACTAAACTTTGGTGGTGTTGGAGCCGCCCCTGTTTTTCTAGCCCTTCACAAGTTTCATTCTTAATGCTTGAAATCTAAAAATGGTTTTCATTTTTCCCTCTGAGATGTCGATGACCTCTGAAGCTTGATCACGAGAGCAATGATGATTATTCCACTCTCGAAACAAGTCCTACCTTTCGTAAAATGTTTCCTCTTTCGTTCTACTTCGGGATCTCGCAGATCGGATACTATAGCTCATGCAGTTCACACGTCCCGAGTCACGAAACAGCGAAGTCGTTTTAACTTTTCATTCGAAACCGTAATGAGGGTAAAGTTTTCCCCAACTCATGATTAAACGTCGTTGGGGTTTCGTGCCTCGACGTTCACCAAACCCAAAAATTTATTTTCATAGCCCCAATAGCCGAGAACACGAGGTCCGTATTTGAGTAACTCATGTCAAGGATTAAAGGCAAAAGCTAACCATTGTAAAAAAATTCTCTCAGCGTTATCTTTTTCGAAAGTTTCACTGTCTAAACCCCGACTCGCAAAATCACGATGCAGTTATAACATGATTAATTAATCACTTAATCCAAGATTATCTTCCATTTAATTAAGTCATGTTATCGTGATCTCGCGGCTTCACAACTCGGCAAGTAAATCTCCCAGAAACTTATCTTCGAAGCTCCGAGTCGCGATATGGCGAATATAATAATTGTAAAATTAATTAAACCCCAAATCACGATTACCTTTTATTAACCAAAATCGATCTTCGCAGTCTCAGGTGTTAGAGATTCAAAATGTTCAAGTAAAATCCCCGATATAACGAGTACTGAAACATTGTTAACAACGGTAAAATCAGATTAATTAAGCTAAATCAATGAATATCCCGCGCTTTGATGTCTGCACGATTTACGAGGTAGCCCTTTTCCTCCATGCGCCAACTTAATTTTAAACGCTAGTATCGGGAGAAAAAGGAGAATGGAAAGGCGTCATCATTCTTCATGTCCGCATACATTATGGATGCAATTTGTTCTATGACACCATTTCCATTGATGAGCTGGAGTTGGACTCCCGCCGAAGCTGAACCCATACATGTATATCATGCAAAATTATGGGAAAATAAAGCGGAAAATTTTGCATATGAAATTTTTAACTGGGTGATGGTGCCCCTGCATGTCGCCATTTTTGGTCACCCGCCACCCCGGATCTCGGACAGCATAGTAACGAATCTGAGAAGCATAGCAGACTGGTATGTGGAGGCATAATTTTCATACCTCAAAGTTTTTGGGGCTTCTGTTCCCCCGCATGTGCTGCCATTGTTCATTCCCGACAAGCTGGCTTGTCGCGAGGATGCCTGACAAACGGTAATTGGTGGTGTAAGCAAAGAAATTAAAGGGTACTCGAAGAAGGTATGGCCATCCTTTCCTGTTTGTTTGAATTCTTATTCTTTATTAGATTTCAGGCATGCCAAAGCCGAGGTGGCAACCCTAGAAGCCCTGAATTTGGTCTCCATCGAATACAAGAAGCATGATCCGCAGAGGGTCATGAGCAACCATTTGGCAAATTGCGGGCTCAAGAGATTTGAGCATGAAAATTCACCCTCGGATGACATTTTTCGAGGAGAAAGGTCCTATGAGGAGATTCTAGCCAGGATATAATCCTTGGCACCCAAGGAAAGAGCCGATGTTCTGAAGTTCCAGGAACATCGACGTAACTGTCTCCCCGTAGTGTTGCGAGGTGAGGGTCTAGGTACTTTGGATCAAAACAAAAGGACGCTGAAGGCTCTAAGGATACGACTCCCGACCAAGGAAAACACCAGGATGAGGGGGAACAAACGAAGAGTCCGAAAGCGGAGAAAAAGACTCTGGACCCGCCAAAGAAATAGAGTCCGGTCGCTACTCCGGGAAAATCTGCGAAGCATATCGGGGAACCCATCACATCAGTCACCCCCTTGCAGTCGACGCAGGGAAATATCAATGTGGGATGGATATTCAATGAAGAATTGAGGCCCAAGAGTAGAAGAAATCCCTCTGAATGAGTTTTTCTTCAATAAAAAGAGAAAGGTAGTGGTGAAAAGGGAATTATATCAAGAAGGAGAGTCGACTGCCAAGAAATATAAAGTCATAACTGATGGAAAAGACAAGAAAAATGAGCAATTCACCACTGAGATAGCAGGGACACTAGGAGCATATGCCTCGGCGAATCAATTTTCAGTCGGGCTCCTAAAAAACCAACTTAAAAGAAAGAATCGCCTCATTAGGACCCTTGAAGCCAGATTGGCCACAACAACAGAAACTACTAAAGACCAGACGAGTGTAGGAATAGAGCAAGTCAGGTTGGTTGATAAGAATGATATAGAGATGCTCAAAACTAAGCTCGAGCAAGCACAGCTGGTGGTCCGGGATGGTTGGATGCAAGCGAGCTAGCAGATGGATTTAATCGAACAACTGCAGGCTAGGGTGGAGATTATCGAGAACAGAATGATAGACATCAGGATGTTCAAATCCGAGGCGATCGAGATTTGGAGCAGAGTCTTTGCAGCACAACAAAATTTTCTTGCCAAGGTAGAAGCAATCTGGGACAACTGTTTGCTGGTCAATCAGGTTTCCGAGAACTCATCTGCTAGAGAAAGGGATGCCGGAGCAGCTCAGGTCGCTTTCCAGGAGGCTGTAATAGCCACGAACAACTGGGTTTCGGCAGGCACTCCCAGGTTCACCCTTTTAGAGAGAACCATAGGAAACATCCTATTAAAGGAATGGGATCATAACATCGCTGAGGGCAAGCAACAAGACAAGAATATAACCGATTCCTTAGAGGAGGCCTTTAATTCTATAGACGATGATCTGTTGGGTATTGACAATGGAGGTAATGCCGAGACGTTGATGCAAATGAATATGGAAAGGATCTCGCTTGATCTGAAGGAAAAGGAAGAGAGGGATTCGGTTGATATTTCTCAGATGACTACGGTGGACATAGTCCAAGTAGATAAATGCATGATTAAACCCAGCGTGCAATTATGTGCCATCAACATTATGGATGGACAGATGGAAGACAAGTTGCAGCAATTAGCCCGAGAATGTTACTTCTTTGAAGCCAGTTGTCAAGCAGAACCGTCGCGGCTAATATCTCAACTGGTTGAAAGATGTGTCGCCTGTACAGAGCTCACGCGAGGACAAACGTCCGGTGGCAAGTGAAGACAGAGAAGAAGATTATAGAGCGATTACTCTCCTCCCTGTTATAACCGAAATTTTGTGACCTTTGAGATTCTATCTTATTTGTAAAATTGTATAAATATTCCACAGAAAGAAATAAACGAGGCTGGACCTTTTTGTGTCATTTGTAACAGAGTTTTTTACATTTGAGAGTTAATACAAGCAGATCAGAAGATTCTCAATTCCGTCACGACTGTGTTACAAGTTTGCTTCCTTGTATCTCATATTTCATTTCATTTCATATTCTTAATTGATGTGCTTTGTTATAATTTAGTACGACCACTACTATAGCGAATGAATTTTGGTTTTCTGCAATTGTTTACTATTTTTCCTCTGTACCAGCTATTAGCGGGTGTAAGATCAGTCTGCATTTTCAGAATTCTACACATATTCTCTGCTACATCGGTTATTTCCTTACATTTTCCTCTCTTGTTTATGTGTGATACTCTCCCTTGATAGGAGCCTTACACCATAGACAGTCAAGTCTTTTTCTCCCATCTCACACCTTTATTAAAATATAATACAGTTACGGGAACGAGCCTTTGATTTGCATCCCTATTTTTATTTCTGAAACCGTAAATTCTCTTTTATACGACTAAATTGAGACAGCACTTAATCTCTCTCGAAGTTTTTCCTACTTTTACTGTTCCCCCATGACGGTTCCTGTACCAACACAGCCTAATATCGAACCCAGATTATCGAATCAAATGCACATTGCCTTAAACCTTTTCGACACCACTCTTAAAATGACAACTAACCGGGCCGAACTTGAACGATCATGGGCAGCCATTGAACAAGACATAACTATCTAGAAACAGTTGGAAGCCAGAAAACGCCAACGAAGAAATCTTCCTTAGTTTCCTTTGCCGAAAGTTGACATTTCTCCCTTCTCCACCTTTTACCCACTTTTGGATGCCTTGACACTGTACTTATAAGCCTTAAGTACAGACTCAGGAACAACATCTTTCTGGCATCGTTGCCAGGGATTCGAAGTTGATCTCTATCTATGGGAAAACGACATTTTTTTTTCATTGAAAGTGTTACCCTTTGATAGTGAACAAAGAGTACACACCTTTTGAGTCTTCCTAATCTTTCACTTGGCGACTCCACAAATAATAAACTGGCATCCGGTCAAAGGAATACCAGAAAAAACCTGGATGGTAAGCAGATTACGCACGTTACCGATCCCGAAAAGATCCTAAAGGCGAGAGGTTCTCTTAAGCCAACCGCTGTAGTTTACAGACTTAAAACCCCACCATTGAAGACTAAGAGTTCTTCAGAACCCTCAACTTCGCTCAGTCCTCTCTTTGTTACTAAAGTTTCAATGCCAGACTGCTCCGAAGTTAGGAGTGAGATTCATCCGACAATCCCCTTAGTACACAAAGGAAAGGGTCCTCTTGAAAGTTCGTCGGCTTTTGACATACCATCTTTCCTTTAGTTAAATTTCCCGACTTCACCAAATTTTGAAGAATGTGTTACACACTCGGTTCCCACACCATTCGGTTCTCCTAATTTTGCCTCTTGTAAATCCAAGGAATTGAGTCCTCGTGCCCCTTATTTTCCCTCTTCGGATTTTCCTCTTCGCGAAGAAAACAAAGAGTCACTTTTAATTTTCCAAAACCCCCTTTATAACTTTCTACAAATAACGATGGCAGCCACCGGAGGAGGAGGTGGAGGGTTTATAGGGGGAGGTGGAGGAGGATCCCCTCTAGGAGGAGCTAGAGGCCAAGGGCCTACTCCCCCTCCCAAAGTGTTTGTGACAGTTGCAACCAGATATTCTCCCTTAGTATTTCCTGTACCTCTACATGACCTTCCCGAAAATTACATAAAATTTTTACCGAAGTTCACTGGAGAAGGGGATCTGACCGTGGCCGAACATATTAATTTCTTCGATCAATTCGCCGATATCCTGGGTATCAAACATGAGGACGTGTATTTGAGACTTCAGGTCCGAACTTGGTTTCGGAGCCTACCTGCAGCATCTATCTTGTCTTACGACGCTTTGGAATATGCTTTCCTTAGACAGTGGGGCGAGAGAAAAGACCATCTATATTACTTAACCAAATTTGGGTCCTTAAGAAAGAAGAATTCAGAAATAGTCATGGAATTCATTCAAATATTCAACAAACTGTACAATAAAATCCTAGCCGAGGTGAAACCATCCCAACCTGCGGCCAAAGTGACTTTCGTCGGAGCTTTCGAGCCGGATTTTGCACTCCTTTTGCAAGAAAGAAGGGGAGCCACCCTAAATCGAATGCAGGACGATGCAGTAGAAATAGAGTCTAATATGATGGCTTCGGGTAAGCTTAAAGCTAAGTTAGAAACTGGAAACCGAGAGGCCAAACGCTTTAGAGAACGATTTGGTCCTTCAGGGTCTAATATATCCGCAGACGATAGGGTGGACGATATGGCCAGAGTGATTAAAGAACTACAAAATAAAATATCCAAGATGGAACTTGAATAGGCCAAAGCTGACTCTTTCCCCAAAACGGATTTCAAGAGGAACCCCAACCCCCTGAAACAACAAAGACAAATAAAAAATGAAGATCAAAAAATACAAACTCCCTTAAAGAATGAAAATTTTATAGGAGCGAACGATTTTCAAGACTTCGGAGATTCGGATAATGATGTCATGAACTTCGGTGATGATTGCACTCAACCATATCTGACTCGAGAAGACTATGAAAAATCTCTAAACAAGCAACAACTGTCGAATAAGGGTGAAGAAGGTGATCACACTGATCTCTGTGAATCTCAACCAGAAACTGAGATGATAATGGTTGAGTTTCAACCAAATTACAACTTAAGAACTAAGAGTAAGCCCACCTCAACCACTCAACCCAAGAAAATCCTCCAAATAGGTTAAGATTATGAACCTCCTTCGGAAGAGACCTTATTACCCAACAACAAAACTAAGGTAGTAAGATCACAAGCGTCCGAAGGGGAAAAAGTTGAAACCCAAGCACAAGGAACCGAACCAGTAAATAAAGTTATGTCTTCAACCAGGACCATGAGTGATAAAGCGGTCTAGACAAATAAGTCAGAAAGGAAGGAATCAGACGTCTCAACCAAAGAAACAGATAGGGTGAGTGGAGCTTTCAGTTTCGAAAATGAAATAAATAAAATTAAGATACCAATCCCTTTGGTAGAATTATTGAAAAACCCCGTTTATCAGAAGCAAATTACCAGAGCGATGGTTGTCTCTGAGCTAGAAATCCAATTTGATATTTTAAATTTGGAAGATGACAAACCTAACATCACTTTTGGTCCCCATTTTGAAGGGGCCAAAGACACCATTGCTCCCTTTTATATCACCCTGAATGTGTATGATCAGTTGTTGCATAATTGCATGTTAGACTCCGAAGCCTCCCATAACGTTATGCCTAAGATTATAATGGAAAAGTTAGGTCTCCAGATCACCAGACCCTATGGAAATATGTACTATTTTGACTCGAGAAGGGTTAAGTGTTTGGGGATGATTAAAGGTCTGGTGGTTACCCTAGCGCAGGTCTCGGTTAAGAGTATCCTGATGGATGTGGTTATCGCGGATATTCCCCCTAAGTATGGCATGTTGTTATCTAGGTCATGGGGAGCCAAGTTGGGGGGTTCTCTTCAATTGGACATGATGTTTGCCACAATTCCTGTGTTCAGTGGTCAGTTCACTCGGTTGTACACAGAAATGAGATTAGCATATACGGTGAGTGACCCTCAAAACCCAAATAATTTCCCTATTTATATCGTGGACCAAGATCTGAGAAATTTCATCTTGTCTTTTGATGATGGTTTAGATGGTTGTCCGGAGGAAATTGACATGGAGCGAGAGGAGTCAATTCACATGACATAAGATCTGTGTAATACTGGTGTCTGGAAAATGTATTTTGACGGCACTTTATCTTCTGAAGGGGCAGGTGCTGGAGTGCTTTTAGTAGCTCCCGAAGGTAAGTTCATTGTTCCTTTCTCTTACCGACTGCAGTGGGACATAGATTACACTAACAACTTATGCGAATATGAAGCGTTGATCTTAGGATTAGAAGTTGCCAAGAAGCTAAATATAAATAACTTGGAGGTATATGGTGATGCAGAGTTAATAGTCAAACAAATAAACCGACAGTACCTAGCCAAGCATCCCAGATTAATAACTTACAGAAATTGTGCCTGGGATCTCATGGAAAACTTTTTCTCATCAGTAAATGTCCACTTTATCCCTTGCGCAGAGAATTTACATGCTGATGCATTGGCAAAAGCAGCTTCAACCTTCTCTCCTCCCACGACTTTCAAATTGAAATCACATTGAAATCAGATACAAACCCTCTATACCAGACAATATCCGACACTGGTAGGTCTTTGAAGATGACGAACAAATTAAGAAATTCCTTGTAGCGGTGGGTGAATTCTCCGAAACTCATGTTGACCAAGAAAATCAAAATGACTCGATGTGGATCATGCAAGAAGGGGAAGACCCTGAAACCTTCCGAGAGAAAATTACGGATCATCATATGTTGGTCCTTAAAAAAAACAATATTCTGAAAGGATTGATTCCTTTGGAAAGACTTTTTGATCATAATGATGTACCTGTAAAATCCACTTTGCAGCTCCAACCAGAAGAAGTGGAGGACTGTGATATAGGAACTAAAAAAGAATCTAGGGTGGTAAAAATATCTAAGTTCCTCCCTCCCGAAGTGAAAGATAAGTATAAAAACCTACTCAGACAATATAAGGATGTTTTCTCCTGGTCCTATGATGAGTTGAGAACGTATGACACTTCCATATTTGATCACAAGATACCTTTGAAACATGGGGTCAAACTGTTTAGGCAAAATCTTAGGCAAATTAACCCCATTTTGTTACCTGTGATCGAAAAAGAAGTTAAAAAACTTTTAGACGCGAAAATAATCATACCTCTGAGATACTCAGACTGGGTAGCAAACCTAGTCCCGGTCAGGAAAAAGAGTGGGGAAATCAGGTTGTGTGTGGATTTCCAAAACTTAAATAAGTCGTCTCTCAAGGACAATTATCCACTGCCCAAAATGGACCATGTGTTAGAAAAGGTTGTTGGAGCTAACCGAATGTCTATGATAGATGGGTTCTTGTTGACGACTCGAAATTGACCGTCCGTCAACTGGAAGAGTGGAACCGGTCCGGGGTTGTCTAATAACCCAAGCTGTTTGGGATGAACCACCCTGACGAGTTTAGTGGCTCCGTTAGCCGATCTAAGGTCCTAAGAAAACAAAAAGAAAAACTATTCTAAAATAACTAATCTAACTAAAACTAACTATTAAAACAAACTAGACTAATCTAACTATTCTATATATGCAATCTACTAACTAATACTATACTAACTCTAACTAATTAACTATCTAACTACTAACATAAATAAATCCTATTCACAAAAT
>ML812444.1:184955-207880 GCA_009831015.1 Picea engelmannii
TGGTAAACTCGATCCCTAAATCTGTAATTAGATTAGAGAAGTTTTATGATCTTCAAGATAAATTTAAAAAGACAGTCAATTGTAAAACCAATAGTTCCTCGTTATCTTATGAAAAAGTAAACTTAGGAACTAATGAAAATCCCTAGTGCATTAATCTAGGGTTGGGATATTCTCAACAAGAAAAAGATGCATTTATTAAATTGTTCAAAGAATTTAAAGATGTCTTTTCATGGACGTATGATGACCTTAAAACTTTCGACCCTAACATCATATAGCATGTCATCCCGATGAAGCCCCAAACCTTACCCTTTCAACAAAAACTAAGGAAAATGCACCCCAAGCTCGAACTGACCGTTCAAAAAGAATTGAATAAGCTCCTAAATGCTAAGATAATTTTTCCTGTTAGGCACACTCAATGGGTTTCTAACCTTGTCCCAGTCCGGAAGAAAAGTGGGGAAATTCGATTTTGCGTCGATTTCCGAAACCTTAATAGAGTGTCTGATAAAGACAACTATCCTGTCCCGCCCATGGAACAGATCCTTCAACAAGTATCTGGTTCCGAGAGGCTATCCTTACTGGATGGTTTCTCGGGATACAACCAAGTCCTGATGTCTCCGCCAGACCAACTTAAAACTACCTTTCGTACTCCGTGGGGCACTTATACCTATCGAAAAATGCCCTTTGGATTGATTAATGCCGGTGCCACTTTTCAGAGAGCAATGGACATTTCTTTCCGAGGCTTAATCAATCAATCCATCATAGTTTACTTAGATTATGTGACTATATTTTCTAAAAACAAAAATGATCATCTAGCTCACTTACGAGCCATCCTACTGCGATGTCGTAAATACAGCATCTCCTTGAATCCCAAAAAATCCATCTTTGCAGTAGAACAGGGTAAACTCTTAGAATTCATTGTGTCTAGTGAAGGGATGATTATTGACCCCGAAAGGACTCAATTCATCACGAAACTCCCCCCTCCTACATCCAAAAAATCTATGCAGTCTTTCTTAGGCCAGATTAACTTTGTGAGAAGATTTGTCCCCAGTTTCTCCGAAATGGTCAGGCCTTTACAAAAGTTGATTAAGAAAAATGCCCAATATCACTGGGGACCCCTAGAAAATCAAGCTTTTAATGCAATAAAGAAGGCCATAATAGACGCTCCGTCTCTCATGAGCCCAAATTTTTCTCAAGACTTTACACTCTACACTTTTGCTTCCGACCGTTCCTATGCCGACGTCCTAACCCAAAAGAATGCCGAGAACAATGAAGTACCCATTTCCTTTATGAGCTCTGCTTTCAAAGGCACTGAAATTAATTACCCAGTGGTAGATCGGCAAGCCTATGTTGTTTTCAAGGCAGTTAAGCATTTTCGGTCCTATTTTTTGAAGTCTAGGATGAAAGTTATTGTCCCCTACCCAGCCGTGAGGAACTTGTTAGTGTAGAAGGAACTAGGAGAAAAGAGAGCTAACTGGGTCACCTCCTTGCAGGAGTATGACTTAGAAATCACCCCAGCTCAGATAGTGAGAGGCCAAGGGTTATGCAAGTTAGTTGCTGATTCAGTAGCAGGACAACAAGAAGAAAGCGATACGTCAAACCTAGGACAACGCAATCAAAGTCTAATCTGTTGTGCACAAAACTTTGTTAGTCCTTGGTATGACGATATAAGATTCTGTCTCAAACATGGGTCAGCCCCCCGTCACCTGGACCCCGCTAAAAGAAGAGCGTTGAGATTAAAGTCTGCCTCCTTTCATCTGGTTAATGGTATCCTATTTTGTCAAAGTTTTGACGGCGTATTGATGCATTGTCTTGAAAAAGACGAAGCAGAAAAAGTCTTGCTAGAGTTGCATGCAGGAGAAGCTGGTGGTCATTTTGGTGGTGACACCACTGCTCATAAGGTTTTAAGAGCCAGTTATTACTGGCCCACACTTTTTAGAGACGCCCATGCCTTGTGTTGTAAATGTATCATTTGTCAGAAAGCATCAGGGCGGTTACAAAAACCAGCCTTTCCTCTGCAGCCCGTTTCGGTAGATTCCCCTTTTCAATAGTGGGGCCTTGATATCATAGGTCCAATCAACCCCTCGTCCTCGCAACAGCACAAGTTTATTGTGACAACCACAGATTATTTTACCCGATGGTCTGAAGATATTGCGTTAAGAACTGTCAACACCAGTCAGGTAATTGCTTTTCTAAATTCGAATATTATCACTCGTTTCGGTATCCCTGACTGTTTAGTATTCGATAATGCTTCTTACTTTTCCTCTCTTGAGATGAGCGAGTTCACTTTGGAAAAAGGAATTAAGCTGAAGTATTCTGCTAGCTATTACCCCCAGGGCAATGGATTGGCAGAATCGACAAACAAGAACTTGATCAAAATCATCAAGAGAACGGTGGTTGAAAATCACAAAAATTGGCACAACGCACTGCTAAACGCGTTATGGGCTGATAGGGTAACGCCAAAAGCTGTTGTAGGTAACTCCCCCTTTTTTCTCATTTATGGCAGAGAAACAATTCTTCCACCTCACATTCTTCTTCCTTCACTACAATTGTCGCAGAAAGTCCAAGAAGAAGATTGTCTCCCTTTGGAAAACCGAATTAATGCTTTGATGAAGCTAGAAGAGGTAAGAGCCCAAGATAAACGTAAGTTAGATCAACATCAACTATTGGTTAAAAGATGGTTCGATTCTAATTCTGCCTCTGATAGGAATTTTGAAGTAGGTGATCTCGTCTTGAAGTGGGACAAACCACATGAGGGAAAGGGAGAGCACACAAAATTTCAAAATTTGTGGCTTGGACCATTTTTAATTGTTGAAAAGTTGGGTCCTAGTTCTTTTCGATTGCAAAATCTTGAAGGGCAGCCTGACACCTACCCGGTGAATGGCCAAGCCTTGAAAAGATACTTTGCTTGATAACTACCCTTGTATATCATGTACATATTTTGCTTTTGTTTTGTTTTTCGTTTGCTTTCTCTTTGAATTTATCAGTTTGTGTTTTTTGAAATACACATACCTATACACTGAGCTGAACAGACAAAGACAATAGAAAATTCCTTCGCTAAAATAACTATTAAGAAAAAGGTATAAACATCAATGGTATATTTCTGAAATTTATATCTATGTTGGAAAAGTTTGTTGTTTGAAAGAAGATGACTGATTTCGATCTCTGAGCAAAGCTTGTCATGATCATCTATTATCTTTTTACGCTGTCCCTATTCCGTAAAGGAATGACTCAAAAGATGTCTCCCTGCCTTAGAAAGTTGTTTTTGTAAATAAAACATTTCTGGATCCAAATAAAGGACAGTTCTAAAAAATTCTGATGAGGTCTAAAAAAAAGAATATGTTAAAATATCATGATTTTCAGTGTCACCCCACTCGACTATATATCTTTGAAAAAACAAAACAAAATAAATTATTAATAAGAGCTGTGGGAAGTGCTTGTAAACCCGTCGGGATGCTGAACAGGTCTGCTGGCAGTGGGTAAATGCATGCATGGCGCCAAGACAACTTCGTCGGGGTACTGAACAGGCCCACTGACAGTGAAGAAATGTCGGGTATATGAAAATTTGCAAATATGAATCCTCTTTAATGTCCTTTATTCTGATCCAGAACTTCTTGGCAGGATACAGATGTCAGAGTGGGTTAAATGGCAACCCTGTCGAGGCTATGGATGCCTGCTAGCAGCAATGGCTCTGTCAACAGTATTGGAGATTTTGTCTTTAATATCGTGACTTGCTGGTCTTAAGACGGTTATCTGTTTTCATCTTTTAAAACACTGCTGCAATAGTTGGTTAATGATGATGTTTATACGATTTTCTGGTTGTTATTTTTGAGTTGGAATTATCTTTGCTGTCCTAATCTGAATTTGTTCCTTTTGGCAGAGATAACTACTTCTACCAGTGTGTCACCATTGTTGGCAGCCAATTCACATTTTTCCACTGTCTTATAAGCTGCCTACACCAATGTTTTGCAAACATCAATTTTTTGTCGCAATTCTCAAATAAACGACACTTTTATTTTTGCGACATTTGCACATTTACGTTTGTTTTTGTTTTCACGACTGTAAGCGTGAAAACTTAGTCTTTCGAAGTCGCATTAAAATCATTATTGAAATTTCGTTATCCTTCTTGTCGATAGGCCTATTGAGCTTACTTTTTACTTATCATTATACAGTTGGCAAGACCTTTTGATCTGCACTCATTTGGCATTCTTTGATTGATCATGTAATTTCATTTCATGAGTGATTAAGTTTGTGATTCATTGGCGATTGGACTTATTTGTCCTTTGATTTGATTGACCATCGGTTTCATGAAAATATATAGGTGTTATGGTTAAACCCTTGATATATTTCATTTGACATGACACCTAGTTTCAAAATGCATTGGTACCTCGCTTCAACTCTTGATATGAATTGATACATCGTATGTCACATAGTCAAAACATTGGTACTGGTTTTGATTTGTATGTTGGGTGTTTAAAACTATGGCATAACTTTGATTGCGCGCATTGTTTTATATACTTACCATTGATTTCATTGGTCGGCCAAGTGACATAATTGTTGAACTACACTATAATGGGTTGAACAACTATAAGCATTGACGGTTGTACCATTGGCAATAACTATTATGCATGGCAGAAATAAGCTCCACCACCTTCGCACGATGTCATTTATGCCTATCCCTTATCCTCGTTTCACCTCTGTTAGCTCAGGTAACCCTTCGTGCACTCTGCTCCTGTGTGTGCTATGATCCAAACCCTAGCTCGTTCACCGTGTGCTCGGTTCCATGGCACCAGTGGTGCGAATTGAGTCGAATGATAGCCAAGCCTTGCTACTGTTTGACAATGCCTGGAAAGACTTGGAGGATAACGGTTGGCTCACCTTTGTACAACGATTCGAGGGTTTTAATTTATTTGTTGCACAACAATTCGCCCTGACTTTTGATGGCTGTAGAGACAAGGTGGGTGGCGTTCAGTTGGAAATCAATGAGGAGTTTATTAGTTCTGCTACAGGGTTACCATCCTCGGGCCAACGTTGGTTTAAAAACTCTAAGGTCGAGGAGGTGCCTTGGCCGCTACTGTTCGTCTCGCGAAAGGTCACATCTTGTGACAGAGGTATGCCCATATCCGCGCTTAAACCACGATGGCATGATATTTTGATGGTGGTCAAACAATTCGTGACCTGTGAAGGTCGATATGGACTCATTTTTCTCTACCACCTGCGTTTGTTAATGAATTTTATAGGTTATCCATTGAATATGCCTTTCTATTTCCAGCGTAGCTGTACAAAATGTCAAAAAGGTTTAAAAGGGAGAAGGTTGATAGTAGCCTGTTCCACCATGGACTAATTAGAATTATCATTGTTCATCACTTAAGTCTCCACGGTGATAGCTAGCGAGCTTTTATCGCTCGAGATGGTTTTGATGATACAGACCCTGTCCAGATTGACAAGCCTGTGGTTAATGAAACCAAGGTCGGACCACCCGTGCCCTTCCATGTCCTACTGCCCTCTCTTAATCCTTCGGTCGACCCTGATATTGACTTACCCAACGTTATAACTGAGAAGGCTGAGGCCATAAAAAAGTCTGTGAGCAAAAAGGCCAAGGCAAACCCTACTGTTGATGCCAGGGGTAAAAAGAATGCTCGACTTATTTTAAGAATGGCTAGGAATAAACCTAAACCCACTCCTGAGAAGAAGCCCATAGTCCTTAGTGAGGATTCAGACTCTGACATAGAATGCTTTCTAGCCAGTGAGTACCCTTACTCATAGGGTCTTTTCTCCGAGCCACCTTATGATTTTGTTTCTAATCTGCCCCCTTGCTTAAAGAATAATCCTAGCTACCCTGGGATCAAACTACCTAACGAAACCCTCAGCAATGTAACCAAACCCTCACCTGCACTTTCGAAGCCCGGACAGTCGTCCTGTGACCAGTGTGATTTGTGGTTGGAACGATACTATATAGATGTTCCCCTACTTCAATCGAAAATCCGATCATTGGAAAATCAAGTTGCAACATTGACCAGCCAAAGAGACAAGCTTCAAGAAACTGATAGGAAGAAGAGGACTATTGGTTCCATCATTTTTCGGAATGTTGAATCGGCTACAGCCGTTGTCAACTCTAAATTGCCATGATCAAGCTATCTTCTCATCATACATGTATGAATTTCGATATCATTTTCGTTTTGTGAATTCCTCGGATTAATATAATGATGTGAGTTTGGTTTTCGAATAGCTCTGTCTATCCTTTGAAATGGCTTTGTCATAATGTTTTTCATCCTATACATTGTTTTCGCTTTGCTAAAAATAAATGAAGTTTTGATTTGGATACATGATTCGCTCATTCCTAGTTTATCCACTGATAGATTCTTATCGGATTTGATTTGCTTTCAATTGGATTTGTTTTGTATCTAATCTGAACAAGAGGTTTTCATGCTAGATTTAGAATACGATCATGTTTTGATTTGATTTCGTTATGGTTAGTTTGTATGCTGTGATTGTCGAACGATTTCGTGAGTTTGGTTGTTACGATCTTTCAATATGTTGTGTCATATAATTTTCTAAATCGGGAATACAACTCTGATCGTGTCCAATTTGGGAAGAATGATTGTTTTTATGGAAACAATACTCTCATTTAAGTGTGTGCAAATGATATTCACACCCGAATCATGGAACGGTTTTGATCCATGACGACTATGTTAAACCCCAACTGTTTGATTTGCTTGATTGGATTGTTGTGTATCTTCAGTCAGTATGATCGATTTTATGAGTTGTATTCGTATCAAAAATAGACTTGGTTGTAGCTCTGTTAATTTTAATTTTCAAACGAGTTTGTTAACTCAGATTGACCTATGTTATTTCTTTCAAATTTGTATTAGGAAATTTGGGTAATAGTCGTTTCAAAATGAATTCAAGAAATGATTTTGTCTGCCCCAATTTGCAATAACGAACAATCGGAAAACTCTTACAAATCCTATTATCAACTGATTGATCCTGTTATGATTTCATTAATGAACATTCACACGCCAGTTTTGTATTAATTCGCTCATGGCATGGATCGTTTGTTATGGCAATACATTTATGTCGATTTGAAAATGAGCTTGTTTGGATTCGATCGTGTCTCCTGTCTATGAGGCAGCATAACAATTGCCTATGATTTGTTTTAATTGTATCGATTTCAGTTTGATATGAAACGATTTCATAACTGTTTGATTATGATTATGTTCGCTCGACTTTGTGGCAACAAACGAAACAGAGTACATGCATCTCTGTAGTCATTTTATTTTAGTTTTGTTTTAATCTCGAATTAGTATAAAAATCTCAATTTGAATGATTCGTTTGTCTTTCAATTAGCTATTAGATACTTGTTAATAGTCGAATTTAATTCTTTAAAAGATTTGAATTGATTTTTATGTTGATTCTGTGTTTGATTTAGACCAGCTACAGAATCGCAAGATTTTGTAGCTAGTCTATAGAATTAAATTTTTTATCATTTTATTAATAAAATACCCTTCTAACTTGTCCATTTTTAACCCTTTTCAGGTACATCCGAATTGCATTGGGCATGCTGGACAGTTTAGGAGATATTTGTGTGTTTTAGTTTTATTTTAGGTTCCTAGTTTAGTCAGACTTGGGATATCTTCCTAGATTTTATGTAAACAGTTTTGATAACTTCTATAGGGATGTTTTACCCTGTAGAAGGTCTTTAAATACTTATTATTTTTTGTAATAAGGAGCATCCTCACTTGTGGGAGAACCAGGCTATGGATTTCTAATACAAACTGAGACAGGAATTGATGTTTTGCTACAGCTTTCGCTTTTCATAATATCAATCTTTTGTTTCAAGTTTATGCATGTCATTTGCAATTGATTGTAGACTACTTTAGCTATCATAGTCTATTGCATAATGATGTGATTTAATTAATGTGTTATCCATATCTGATTTCTTTCATTATTTTAAAAAATACAACAATTACTTTATTCAATTAATGAATGACAGATTTCTCCTCTTCACCAATTGAATTATTTTGTATAAGTCTTTGCATACAGATTTATCTAACGGTGAAGATTTATAAATCATAAGATTGTTGTAGATTTTTATTTCTTGTTTGTCCTGTAATCATATTTGAAGAGCACTGCAGCTATCGTTTACGAGAAGCTCCTAGATAATCAGGTGCGGGTTTCCTCCCTCCGATCAGCTAAGACAATCATCATACACAGGACAAACCTGGAGCGTTTCTCCAGGTCAGTTTGTGATTTATTTTCATTAATTTGTTTAGTATAATATTAGTAGTTTAGTTAGATATATGTTAGTTAGATTTGTAGTTGGAATTAGTATATTATTGGTCTAGTTTAGTTAGTTTTTTTTTTTTCATAAAATCATAAAATCAACAAAAATATCTTTCTCTATCTTAGGGCAGAATATAAATGAATTTTTCAGGTTTTGTTCAAATCTGTAAATTGTAGATATTGTATATTTTGTGAATAGGATTTATTTATGTTAGTAGTTAGATAGTTAATTAGTTAGAGTTAGTATAGTATTAGTTAGTAGATTGCATATATAGAATAGTTAGATTAGTCTAGTTTGTTTTAATAGTTAGTTTTAGTTAGATTAGTTATTTTAGAATAGTTTTTCTTTTTGTTTTCTTAGGACCTTAGATCGGCTAACGGAGCCACTAAACTCGTCAGGGTGGTTCATCCCAAACAGCTTGGGTTATTAGACAACCCCGGACCGGTTCCACTCTTCCAGTTGACGGACGGTCAATTTCGAGTCGTCAACAAGAACCCATCTATCATAGACATTCGGTTAGCTCCAACAACCTTTTCTAACACATGGTCCATTTTGGGCAGTGGATAATTGTCCTTGAGAGACGACTTATTTAAGTTTTGGAAATCCACACACAACCTGATTTCCCCACTCTTTTTCCTGACCGGGACTAGGTTTGCTACCCAGTCTGAGTATCTCAGAGGTATGATTATTTTCGCGTCTAAAAGTTTTTTAACTTCTTTTTCGATCACAGGTAACAAAATGGGGTTAATTTGCCTAAGATTTTGCCTAAACAGTTTGACCCCATGTTTCAAAGGTATCTTGTGATCAAATATGGAAGTGTCATACGTTCTCAACTCATCATAGGACCAGGAGAAAACATCCTTATATTGTCTGAGTAGGTTTTTATACTTATCTTTCACTTCGGGAGGGAGGAACTTAGATATTTTTACCACCCTAGATTCTTTTTTAGTTCCTATATCACAGTCCTCCACTTCTTCTGGTTGGAGCTGCAAAGTGGATTTTACAGGTACATCATTATGATCAAAAAGTCTTTCCAAAGGAATCAATCCTTTCAGAATATTGTTTTTTTTAAGGACCAACATATGATGATCCGTAATTTTCTCTCGGAAGGTTTCAGGGTCTTCCCCTTCTTGCATGATCCACATCGAGTCATTTTGATTTTCTTGGTCAACATGAGTTTCGGAGAATTCACCCACCGCTACAAGGAATTTCTTAATTTGTTCGTCATCTTCAAAGACCTACCAGTGTCGGATATTGTCTGGTATAGAGGGTTTGTATCTGATTTCAATGTGATTTCAATTTGAAAGTCGTGGGAGGAGAGAAGGTTGAAGCTGCTTTTGCCAATGCATCAGCATGTAAATTCTCTGCGCAAGGGATAAAGTGGACATTTACTGATGAGAAAAAGTTTTCCATGAGATCCCAGGCACAATTTCTGTAAGTTCTTAATCTGGGATGCTTGGCTAGGTACTGTCGGTTTATTTGTTTGACTATTAACTCTGCATCACCATATACCTCCAAGTTATTTATATTTAGCTTCTTGGCAACTTCTAATCCTAAGATCAACGCTTCATATTCGCATAATTTGTTAGTGTAATCTATGTCCCACTGCAGTCGGTAAGAGAAAGGAACGATGAACTTACCTTCGGGAGCTACTAAAAGCACTCCAGCACCTACCCCTTCAGAAGATAAAGTGCCGTCAAAATACATTTTCCAGACACCAGTATTACACAGATCTTCTGTCATGTGAATTGACTCCTCTCGCTCCATGTCAATTTCCTCCGGACAACCATCTAAACCATCATCAAAAGACAAGATGCAATTTCTCAGATCTTGGTCCGCGATATAAATAGGGAAATTATTTGGGTTTTGAGGGTCACTCACCGTATATGCTAATCTCGTTTCTGTGTACAACCGAGTGAACTGACCACTGAACACAGGAATTGTGGCAAACATCATGTCCAATTGAAGAGAACCCCCCAACTTGGCTCCCCATGACCTAGATAACAACATGCCATACTTAGGGGGAATATCCGTGATAACCACATCCATCAGGATACTCTTAACCAGGACCTGCGCTAGGGTAACCACCAGACCTTTAATCATCCCCAAACACTTAACCCTTATCGAGTCAAAAGAGTACATATTTCCATAGGGTCTGGTGATCTGGAGACCTAACTTGTCCATTATAATCTTAGGCATAACGTTATGGGAGGCTCCGGAGTCTAACATGCAATTATGCAACAACTGATCATACACATTCAGGGTGATATAAAAGGGAGCAATGGTGTCTTTGGCCCCTTCAAAATGGGGACCAAAAGTGATGTTAGGTTTGTCATCTTCCAAATTTAAAATATCAAACTGGGTTTCTAGCTCAGAGACAACCATCGCTCTGGTAATTTGTTTCCGATAAACGGGGTTTTTCAATAATTCTACCAAAGGGATTGGTATATTAATTTTATTTATTTCATTTTCGAAACTGAAAGCTCCACTCACCCTATCTGTTTCTTTGGTTGAGACGTTTGATTCCTTCCTTTATGACTTATTTGTATAGACCGCTTTATCACTCATGGTCCTGGTTGAAGACATAACTTTATTTACTGGTTCGGTTCCTTGTGCTTGGGTTTCAACTTTTTCCCCTTCGGACGCTTGTGATCTTACTACCTTAGTTTTGTTGTTGGGTAATAAGGTCTCTTCCGAAGGAGGTTCATAATCTTAACCTATTTGGAGGATTTTCTTGGGTTGAGTGGTTGAGGTGGGCTTACTCTTAGTTCTTAAGTTGTAATTTGGTTGAAACTCAACCATTATCATCTCAGTTTCTGGTTGAGATTCACAGAGATCAGTGTGATCACCTTCTTCACCCTTATTCGACAGTTGTTGCTTGTTTAGAGATTTTTCATAGTCTTCTCGAGTCAGATATGGTTGAGTGCAATCATCACCGAAGTTCATGACATCATTATCCGAATCTCCGAAGTCTTGAAAATCGTTCGCTCCTATAAAATTTTCATTCTTTAAGGGAGTTTGTATTTTTTGATCTTCATTTTTTATTTGTCTTTGTTGTTTCAGGGGGTTGGGGTTCCTCTTGAAATCCGTTTTGGGGAAAGAGTCAGCTTTGGCCTATTCAAGTTCCATCTTGGATATTTTATTTTGTAGTTCTTTAATCACTCTGGCCATATCGTCCACCCTATCGTCTGCGGATATATTAGACCCTGAAGGACCAAATCGTTCTCTAAAGCGTTTGGCCTCTCGGTTTCCAGTTTCTAACTTAGCTTTAAGCTTACCCGAAGCCATCATATTAGACTCTATTTCTACTGCATCGTCCTGCATTCGATTTAGGGTGGCTCCCCTTCTTTCTTGCAAAAGGAGTGCAAAATCCGGCTCGAAAGCTCCGACGAAAGTCACTTTGGCCGCAGGTTGGGATGGTTTCACCTCGGCTAGGATTTTATTGTACAGTTTGTTGAATATTTGAATGAATTCCATGACTATTTCTGAATTCTTCTTTCTTAAGGACCCAAATTTGGTTAAGTAATATAGATGGTCTTTTCTCTCGCCCCACTGTCTAAGGAAAGCATATTCCAAAGCGTCGTAAGACAAGATAGATGCTGCAGGTAGGCTCCGAAACCAAGTTCGGACCTGAAGTCTCAAATACACGTCCTCATGTTTGATACCCAGGATATCGGCGAATTGATCGAAGAAATTAATATGTTCGGCCACGGTCAGATCCCCTTCTCCAGTGAACTTCGGTAAAAATTTTATGTAATTTTCGGGAAGGTCATGTAGAGGTACAGGAAATACTAAGGGAGAATATCTGGTTGCAACTGTCACAAACACTTTGGGAGGGGGAGTAGGCCCTTGGCCTCTAGCTCCTCCTAGAGGGGATCCTCCTCCACCTCCCCCTATAAACCCTCCACCTCCTCCTCCGGTGGCTGCCATCGTTATTTGTAGAAAGTTATAAAGGGGGTTTTGGAAAATTAAAAGTGACTCTTTGTTTTCTTCGCGAAGAGGAAAATCCGAAGAGGGAAAATAAGGGGCACGAGGACTCAATTCCTTGGATTTACAAGAGGCAAAATTAGGAGAACCGAATGGTGTGGGAACCGAGTGTGTAACACATTCTTCAAAATTTGGTGAAGTCGGGAAATTTAACTAAAGGAAAGATGGTATGTCAAAAGCCGACGAACTTTCAAGAGGACCCTTTCCTTTGTGTACTAAGGGGATTGTCGGATGAATCTCACTCCTAACTTCGGAGCAGTCTGGCATTGAAACTTTAGTAACAAAGAGAGGACTGAGCGAAGTTGAGGGTTCTGAAGAACTCTTAGTCTTCAATGGTGGGGTTTTAAGTCTGTAAACTACAGCGGTTGGCTTAAGAGAACCTCTCGCCTTTAGGATCTTTTCGGGATCGGTAACGTGCGTAATCTGCTTACCATCCAGGTTTTTTCTGGTATTCCTTTGACCGGATGCCAGTTTATTATTTGTGGAGTCGCCAAGTGAAAGATTAGGAAGACTCAAAAGGTGTGTACTCTTTGTTCACTATCAAAGGGTAACACTTTCAATGAAAAAAAAATGTCGTTTTCCCATAGATAGAGATCAACTTCGAATCCCTGGCAACGATGCCAGAAAGATGTTGTTCCTGAGTCTGTACTTAAGGCTTATAAGTACAGTGTCAAGGCATCCAAAAGTGGGTAAAAGGTGGAGAAGGGAGAAATGTCAACTTTCGGCAAAGGAAACTAAGGAAGATTTCTTCGTTGGCGTTTTCTGGCTTCCAACTGTTTCTAGATAGTTATGTCTTGTTCAATGGCTGCCCATGATCGTTCAAGTTCGGCCCGGTTAGTTGTCATTTTAAGAGTGGTGTCGAAAAGGTTTAAGGCAATGTGCATTTGATTCGATAATCTGGGTTCGATATTAGGCTGTGTTGGTACAGGAACCGTCATGGGGGAACAGTAAAAGTAGGAAAAACTTCGAGAGAGATTAAGTGCTGTCTCAATTTAGTCGTATAAAAGAGAATTTACGGTTTCAGAAATAAAAATAGGGATGCAAATCAAAGGCTCGTTCCCGTAACTGTATTATATTTTAATAAAGGTGTGAGATGGGAGAAAAAGACTTGACTGTCTATGGTGTAAGGCTCCTATCAAGGGAGAGTATCACACATAAACAAGAGAGGAAAATGTAAGGAAATAACCGATGTAGCAGAGAATATGTGTAGAATTCTGAAAATGCAGACTGATCTTACACCCGCTAATAGCTGGTACAGAGGAAAAATAGTAAACAATTGCAGAAAACCAAAATTCATTCGCTATAGTAGTGGTCGTACTAAATTATAACAAAGCACATCAATTAAGAATATGAAATGAAATGAAATATGAGATACAAGGAAGCAAACTTGTAACACAGTCGTGACGGAATTGAGAATCTTCTGATCTGCTTGTATTAACTCTCAAATGTAAAAAACTCTGTTACAAATGACACAAAAAGGTCCAGCCTCGTTTATTTCTTTCTGTGGAATATTTATACAATTTTACAAATAAGATAGAATCTCAAAGGTCACAAAATTTCGGTTATAACAGGGAGGAGAGTAATCGCTCTATAATCTTCTTCTCTGTCTTCACTTGCCACCGGACGTTTGTCCTCGCGTGAGCTCTGTACAGGCGACACATCTTTCAACCAGTTGAGATATTAGCCGCGACGGTTCTGCTTGACAACTGGCTTCAAAGAAGTAACATTCTCGGGCTAATTGCTGCAACTTGTCTTCCATCTGTCCATCCATAATGTTGATGGCACATAATTGCACGCTGGGTTTAATCATGCATTTATCTACTTGGACTATGTCCACCGTAGTCATCTGAGAAATATCAACCGAATCCCTCTCTTCCTTTTCCTTCAGATCAAGCGAGATCCTTTCCATATTCATTTGCATCAACGTCTCGGCATTACCTCCATTGTCAATACCCAACAGATCATCGTCTATAGAATTAAAGGCCTCCTCTAAGGAATCGGTTATATTCTTGTCTTGTTGCTTGCCCTCAGCGATGTTATGATCCCATTCCTTTAATAGGATGTTTCCTATGGTTCTCTCTAAAAGGGTGAACCTGGGAGTGCCTGCCGAAACCCAGTTGTTCGTGGCTATTACAGCCTCCTGGAAAGCGACCTGAGCTGCTCCGGCATCCCTTTCTCTAGCAGATGAGTTCTCGGAAACCTGATTGACCAGCAAACAGTTGTCCCAGATTGCTTCTACCTTGGCAAGAAAATTTTGTTGTGCTGCAAAGACTCTGCTCCAAATCTCGATCGCCTCGGATTTGAACATCCTGATGTCTATCATTCTGTTCTCGATAATCTCCACCCTAGCCTGCAGTTGTTCGATTAAATCCATCTGCTAGCTCGCTTGCATCCAACCATCCCGGACCACCAGCTGTGCTTGCTCGAGCTTAGTTTTGAGCATCTCTATATCATTCTTATCAACCAACCTGACTTGCTCTATTCCTACACTCGTCTGGTCTTTAGTAGTTTCTGTTGTTGTGGCCAATCTGGCTTCAAGGGTCCTAATGAGGCGATTCTTTCTTTTAAGTTGGTTTTTTAGGAGCCCGACTGAAAATTGATTCGCCGAGGCATATGCTCCTAGTGTCCCTGCTATCTCAGTGGTGAATTGCTCATTTTTCTTGTCTTTTCCATCAGTTATGACTTTATATTTCTTGGCAGTCGACTCTCCTTCTTGATATAATTCCCTTTTCACCACTACCTTTCTCTTTTTATTGAAGAAAAACTCATTCAGAGGGATTTCTTCTACTCTTGGGCCTCAATTCTTCATTGAATATCCATCCCACATTGATATTTCCCTGCGTCGACTGCAAGGGGGTGACTGATGTGATGGGTTCCCCGATATGCTTCGCAGATTTTCCCGGAGTAGCGACCGGACTCTATTTCTTTGGCGGGTCCAGAGTCTTTTTCTCCGCTTTCGGACTCTTCGTTTGTTCCCCCTCATCCTGGTGTTTTCCTTGGTCGGGAGTCGTATCCTTAGAGCCTTCAGCGTCCTTTTGTTTTGATCCAAAGTACCTAGACCCTCACCTCGCAACACTACGGGGAGACAGTTACGTCGATGTTCCTGGAACTTCAGAACATCGGCTCTTTCCTTGGGTGCCAAGGATTATATCCTGGCTAGAATCTCCTCATAGGACCTTTCTCCTCGAAAAATGTCATCCGAGGGTGAATTTTCATGCTCAAATCTCTTGAGCCCGCAATTTGCCAAATGGTTGCTCATGACCCTCTGCGGATCATGCTTCTTGTATTCGATGGAGACCAAATTCAGGGCTTCTAGGGTTGCCACCTCGGCTTTGGCATGCCTGAAATCTAATAAAGAATAAGAATTCAAACAAACAGGAAAGGATGGCCATACCTTCTTCGAGTACCCTTTAATTTCTTTGCTTACACCACCAATTACCGTTTGTCAGGCATCCTCGCGACAAGCCAGCTTGTCGGGAATGAACAATGGCAGCACATGCGGGGGAACAGAAGCCCCAAAAACTTTGAGGTATGAAAATTATGCCTCCACATACCAGTCTGCTATGCTTCTCAGATTCGTTACTATGCTGTCCGAGATCCGGGGTGGCGGGTGACCAAAAATGGCGACATGCAGGGGCACCATCACCCAGTTAAAAATTTCATATGCAAAATTTTCCGCTTTATTTTCCCATAATTTTGCATGATATACATGTATGGGTTCAGCTTCGGCGGGAGTCCAACTCCAGCTCATCAATGGAAATGGTGTCATAGAACAAATTGCATCCATAATGTATGCGGACATGAAGAATGATGACGCCTTTCCATTCTCCTTTTTCTCCCGATACTAGCGTTTAAAATTAAGTTGGCGCATGGAGGAAAAGGGCTACCTCGTAAATCGTGCAGACATCAAAGCGCGGGATATTCATTGATTTAGCTTAATTAATCTGATTTTACCGTTGTTAACAATGTTTCAGTACTCGTTATATCGGGGATTTTACTTGAACATTTTGAATCTCTAACACCTGAGACTGCGAAGATCGATTTTGGTTAATAAAAGGTAATCGTGATTTGGGGTTTAATTAATTTTACAATTATTATATTCGCCATATCGCGACTCGGAGCTTCGAAGATAAGTTTCTGGGAGATTTACTTGCCGAGTTGTGAAGCCGCGAGATCACGATAACATGACTTAATTAAATGGAAGATAATCTTGGATTAAGTGATTAATTAATCATGTTATAACTGCATCGTGATTTTGCGAGTCGGGGTTTAGACAGTGAAACTTTCGAAAAAGATAACGCTGAGAGAATTTTTTTACAATGGTTAGCTTTTGCCTTTAATCCTTGACATGAGTTACTCAAATACGGACCTCGTGTTCTCGGCTATTGGGGCTATGAAAATAAATTTTTGGGTTTGGTGAACGTCGAGGCACGAAACCCCAACGACGTTTAATCATGAGTTGGGGAAAACTTTACCCTCATTACGGTTTCGAATGAAAAGTTAAAACGACTTCGCTGTTTCGTGACTCGGGACGTGTGAACTGCATGAGCTATAGTATCCGATCTGCGAGATCCCGAAGTAGAACGAAAGAGGAAACATTTTACGAAAGGTAGGACTTGTTTCGAGAGTGGAATAATCATCATTGCTCTCGTGATCAAGCTTCAGAGGTCATCGACATCTCAGAGGGAAAAATGAAAACCATTTTTAGATTTCAAGCATTAAGAATGAAACTTGTGAAGGGCTAGAAAAACAGGGGCGGCTCCAACACCACCAAAGTTTAGTCCAGAACAAGAATGAAATTTTTTAAACCTTTGAGGCTGCCAATTATCCTTCATGATTATCCTCCCAATTTTATTGATTATCTCCCTATGTTTAATGGAGGACACCATGTTGCAGCTAAGAAACACCTGGAAGCTTTTGAAAATTTCCTTAATAATTTTGAAATTATACATGAGGATGTGGTTATGAGAATATTTTACAAATCCTTATTTGGAGATGCTACTTTATGGTTTAGAAATATGGAATCTTGTTCCATTTGTTTGTGGACTAATTTTCATGGTGCATTTTTTAGATACTAGGGTGAAAAAAAATCCTTTCATCAGTACTTAACTGATTTTAATTCCTTGAGAAGAGAAGAGGATGAAGTTCTTGCTACATTCAAAAAGAGGTTTCACAGTTTTTATTGCAGTATACCTTTGGAGATCAGACCTTCTAAAACTGCTGCCATGGTTTACTATATAGCATCTCAACACCCTGATCTTGTCCTTTTTTTTAGAGAAAGGAAAGCCTCATCATTAGAACATTTTTTTGTGGATGTTGAAGAAATTGACGAAAACTTTTGGGCTTGTGATACACTTCAATATCAGGTTTATGTTGAAGATTTGCATGCACAGGAACATGAGGAAGGATATAAACATAAATCATATTTGGGACAGTATTCTACATTATTTTCATATTTTTCTATTGATTGGGTTATAGATTATGCTTGTGTTCATTATTCAAATCCACTTGACAATTTTGTAGAGGATGATTGTACATAGATGTGTTATAGAAGACCTTCAATTGACCATAATGGGAGCATTTTAAATCCTATTATGAAATTATCACATGATCATTTTGTTGAAGAAGAATTTTTTGCTCCAAAGTGTCTTACTATTTATATTGGAAATCAGTAGCCCTTGTTTGTTTGTGACGACATCCAGGATCATATGTTCTCAAGCTTTGGTCAGGGGTTTTTATTGCATGATCAAAGAAATTTTGTTTCTCCTGTTTGTCATGAAATGAATTATGCCCAAAGTTGTTGTTTAATGAACAAGGAGGTCACCTTTTTCTCATCAAAAGAGAATTTATGCAGTGTTAGTTATCTCTTGTGGATCAACAACTTTTTTCTCTTGATTTTGAAGACCCAGTAGCAGTTGTGTTGGAATCTTATTTTTGAAAAATTTTGAAGTTTTCATATTTCATCATACCACCAGCACTTGAAAGTGAGTATGATTTTCCAAAGGGTTTCTAGTGGTTGTTGTTATGTATCTGTTGTTATTTATTGATCATATGCAGAGATGAGAATCATTATGTCACAAATTTATTTGAATGGTTACTGTGGAATTTTTCTTACACCTAAGAAAATTTGTCTTTTGCTAGTTAGAAATGGGGATGTGCATAAATAAGCTCACTCCATGAGCATGTGATTTTTAGTTTGAGTTAGTTTGCAGTATGTTTTCTGGCATGTGTGTTTTCAATTTTCAATCAGGATCAAAAGTGCTCTCAGGGCAATATGAATAGGGATATAGTTTGCAGGAATAACAATGGAGTTGCATGCTAGCTTTTGCAGTGTGATTGATTTGTAGTTGGAATACACAGTTCCTTATATCACAGTTAAATCCATATCTTAGTAAAGGAAAAATGGTCTGCAAAGTTATTGGTAGCTCGTGGGGAGCATGACACCCCCCATGGAGCCTGTTTAGCAATGTAATTTCCATTATCAATTTGGTCATTTTTCAGTGTTATGGTACTTTTGTAGCATCTGGGATTAAATTGTTGTGGAAAAAAATATTGGTTCTTACCATCCCAATCTCCATGTCTTTATTCTATGCTACATATATCATTGAGCATCGACTGAACCAAGTCTACAAATCAATACAACATACAAGTTAGCACTTAAAACTTATCTTGACATACATAAGCTCCAAATCCATGAGGAGGAGGATCCCACGAGGGAATATTTCACAATGTTTCAAATACATATGAGGGTGTTGCTACATATAAACATGAATGCATAACATATTAGGGCACATGTGGAATATATTCCACAGAGAAGAAATAAAAAAAACTGCCAAAAGTGTTATTCAAACTTTAATGTGCCAAGTGCTAACTCCAAAACCCTCGCGCGTCGAGCAATTACCAAATTCCAAGTTGTCATTGCTAAAATATTCAATTTTCAAAGGTGTGCAAGCATTCAATGCTGCCCAAGCCAAGGGGAGAGAATCCACGAAGTTTTTCCAAAAGGGTACTTCACACCATCACAAACATGTTATTGAGGAATTTGTCCATTATCTAAATTCAAATGTTTGAAAAGTGGAAAGTATGCCCGAGATGTAAAACCAAAGACACATAAAGTCAGACGCATAGATATATTTTGTATAGTGAAATCGTTTTCTCTAGACTAGTACATGGGTGAAATCGTTTGCTGCAAGGACAAATTTTTCCATTGAATCATATCATTGTTTTTTGAAAAGAAAATATTTTTTTGATCGTAGAAGGAATTCTCTACAAAGGATGGATCGGTTGATCTTCACATTACTAAAAAGGGTAGAATTATGTTACTGGAACATGGCTTGTCTGAAAAATTATAGTTTTTTTGAATAACTATAGGTTGGAGCACATGTATGAAACATTTGTAGAAAAAGAAAAAAGAATTCCAGAAGACCAGTGTGTCTAGGATGAGCACATTGAAAATGCATATTGGGCTTAGAATCAATCATCTTCAAATAAATACCTTGTGTTGTTCTTAGGGAATACTTTCAATTCGTGTAATTTCCCATTGGCATTGAGAGGTAACTTTTGTAAGCATGTTATCAAAGTTGGCACATTGTATGGAGATGTGCAGGACCTCAAGGAAATGATTAATTTAACTAAGAAAAATATCAGAGATTAAAAACATCAGAAATAGAGATTTCGCAGAAAAATATGCCACTCTATGAAAGTGTTGTAGGAAGAGTTTTTGCAGTGAATTTTACCAGGACGTTGTGAAAGTACATAGTTAGCCTAGATTCGAGTCTATTCAACTGCCATCTGGAGTGGAAGTGCCAAAAAATCATGTGCACCAGAATAATCAAGTAGTTTCCCCTCGAACCATATAGTGTTGATGATATTTGTATGTATTAATTAGTCAAAAAACTAAATCCTATAATCTAGCAATTTGTTTGAAAATTGATATTATTTTGTTGTAACTCTTTGATATTATTAGAAAGCTAAAGATGTCGAACTCCTAGGATTAGGGGATAAGGAAATGGCTATATTTTGGAAGTTTTCCAAGGTTATAAGGGTTTAGTCCAGAGGCTTGAGAGAGATTGATGAGTAGTTTACCTGCTTACTTGTAAGCATGAGGGCCTGTGATGTAATTTTTTTTTCCATGGAAGATTAATGGAAGTTGTTTTTATCA
Source organism: Picea engelmannii (assembly GCA_009831015.1). NCBI lineage: Eukaryota > Viridiplantae > Streptophyta > Pinopsida > Pinales > Pinaceae > Picea > Picea engelmannii. The sequence goes on from ML812444.1 coordinate 205,385, forward strand.
GAATGTGATTTATTTGTTCTGTATTTGTTCTGTTATCTTCTTGTTTGAATATAGTGCATATTTTGAAGATCAAAGGACGCCTTTGGTTAATGGATCCTTGAGCAGCAAAGGATCTGCTTCAAATTGCATGTTAATCATTGTTTTGTTCAAGTACCTTTTATTCCATTCTACAGAGATCATATTTGTTTTTAGACATTATTATTTTTGTCATATTATCCATTCCTCTACGCATCATCATATAAGCTCTTGATCTGATAGTTCAGGTTGATTTCCTTCAATATGCAGAGAGGTTATGACTACATGCCCAATGTTGTAGCTCATTGATCTGTAGTAAGTTTGTTGCCTTCACCTTTCTTGATCAGTCTAGTTGATCCACCTACCATACCTAATTTAATAATTATCTCTTGATATTCAAATCGGTATTGGGCTTATCCTTATAGCATTCTAAGGGTAACTTCTAGTGCTAACATAATGTACACATTTTCTAATTTTATTGCTAAATTTGATTCTGCATTACTACTAACTCATGCCAATGATGATAGTATACTCTAGCACGAGCGATTTGGTCATCTAAATTTTAGGTAAATGAAACAATTCAACAAACAGGGAATGCCCAAAGGCTTTCTCGATATACATTTTTCTAAAGGAGTTTTTCAAGGATGTGTTCTTGGAAAACATCCTCAAGAGAAATTTCAGAAAGGGAAGGCTTGAAGGGCCTCTTCTCCCTTAGATCTTTTCCACAATGAACTCATGGGTCCTTTTCCTCATCCTTCTGTCAACAAGTTGAGGTATATAATGGCATTCATTGATGATTACACAAGGCACACTTGGGTATATTTTCTCAAGCATTAGTCTTAATTTTTTGAGCATCTTAAATATTTCAAAGCACATGAAGAGACACACTCCGAGAATGTGATTAAGATTATCCACAAAGGTAATGGGGGGGATTATGTAAACAAGGATGTACAACATATTTGTAATGAGGAAGGTATACAATTATAGCATACAGTTCCATACACTCCACAAAAAAATGGGGTGGTTGAGAGGAAGAAACAATCTCTCAAAGAAATGGCCAATTGTGTGTTGCATGCAAGGTACCTTCCCTCTAAGATTTGGGATGAAGCACTTAACGATGACAATTACATACATAATGGGACTCCTCATATATCTTTGAAGGACAAAACAAATTTTAAGGCCTCGATTGGTATCAAACCGAAAGTCACCCACTTCCAAATATTTGGATCACACACATGGGACCATGTACCCTCTGAAAAAGGGAAGGCGTTAGATATTCAGAACATATCATGCATATTCGTTGGATATACCGAAGGTGTGAAGGGTTACATTTTGATATATCCCTCAATAGACAATATCTTCATTGAGAGGAGTGCTCAATTTGAAGAAATTTTGATGTGCTGGTCCTAAGGTTTGCACCTGACTGCTAAAGGGTAGAGCTAGGCCACCTCTAGTAGGATTGTTGAAGAATATCACTATATGGTTTCCCTTATTTGGTGGCATGCATTTTGGTGAGAATATAAAGATATGAAGAATAAAACAAATGAAATAAAAACAAGCAAACAATTTGTTACTTGTTGTATGAAATTTCAAACTTGAAATAATATTTCAGATCCAAAACATGTACCTGGACACAAATCATTCAAACAGGTTGTATTACAATAAAATATTCACTAAAACAATAGTTGAGATCATGTTGCATGACAATAAACAGTTCACTAAGAAAATAGATGAAAGGAAAAGAAACAACACTTTGTATTCATTTTAATTTTCATCTAGATAAGATAAGAAGGCACACAAGATTTGAGAAAACACAGTTTGACACCAAAAATTATATTCACCTGGTGGGAAACTTAACAGTCTTATGCTTCAAGGCCCAGCCAAAATCGTAATGCGTGATCCCTCCAAAAACTAAACCCTTTTACATTCGAAGATCCATCTATTTATCTCTATCCAAAGAGGGTTTGATTACCTATCTAGGATCTAAACTCTAGAGTTTAACTTTACATCACAATCAGATCATGTATATATAACTTCACCGTTACTGCCTGGTTACAATGTGTGAACATTTGTTTAAACTGAGTAGAGTTGAGATGAAGTGTTAGTTCATCACTCCCCATCAATTCGACCTTAAAAAAAATATTATTCTTATAAAAAATAACAATTCATTACAAGTGGCAACAATACCTCTAACTAAACTTTAAAAAGATCTATTTGTGCAACTGGAACTTATTGTTGATAACTGAAGTAAAATATATGCATAGAAAAAAAAATCATAAGTTGTGGTTGGCAGTTGACTTTGCATTGATTCCCACTTCCACTAAAATCTGGAGACCAATCTTGAATACATGTGGATCATCTGGCATAGGTCCTGAATTCCTTTTTCCTTCAACAACAGTAGAATTTTAGATTATCTCTTTCAAGAACATGCAGGTTTTCTAAAGATTCTTTTGCAGCTTTTGATATTTCTTCTGTAGCTCA